>MKYW01000161.1:19548-31936 GCA_015776835.1 Aphidius ervi | reverse complement strand
TTTTTTGTCTTTTTTCCTCCATCACTTCCTTCTCTTTCTTGTCCTCCCCCATTATTCCCTCTTCGCGTTGGACTCTTCTTCGATCAGACGCTTGCAATGTTCATTATATATATAACAGCTATTTCCCCTGATTCACGTAGTTTTTTACATTGAATATGTCTCTCCTTTTTCAATGCGATTTCCAGACAGGATGATAGGTGAAAAAAAAAATAAAAAAAAGGGGTTGTATTTGATTCTATATACACAAACTTGTCTATGTATGTGGTATGGGTGGCTGGGTGGGTGGTGTTTCTTGTGATGCTGAAGAGCATCAAGAGAAAAATAAAAAAGGACAAGAAATATCCTAGCAATACGAGTTCCTTGCTAGGATAAATTTAACCAAGAGTCGATTTACACTATGTGTGTGTGTTTGTATGTACATACACACCCTTTTTTTTTTTTTTTTCTTTTTAATTTTATTTTTTAACTCGTTTGTAGCCAATGTCTTTCTTTTGTATAGTCTTAAGTTGTTTTTATGTTCAAATTGGGTTGTGTTAAACAATATGTATATGTGGATATTTTAAATGAATCCTTAATTACTATTCTGATTGCATTTTGTCGCTTCTGTTTGCCATCGGTTGGAATATCCTGTTTCTAATAAATTTATATTTTTCATGTGTGTAACACATACATGTGTCTTAAATCATTTAAAATTTTTAACAAATGGTATATATAATTTTATTGTCAGGTATTTTTTTTTTTTTCATTATTTAATTAAATTATATATTTTTATTTGGGTTTTTTAATATTATTTTACAAGCACAAGGATTTTATATGCAAACGCGTTTGTCGGTTTTTATGGTTTATGTGTGAAGAAAAGAAGAAGAAGAAGAAACGAAAAATAAAAAAACGAGTAAAAAATTAATTTTTATTATTTCTTTTTACTTTTAACAAGTGAAAGGTATTTATTTTTTTTCTTATTTTAAAATAATTTTTTCATTTTTTTTTTTTTTTTCGGCAATCCAAGACTACCTCGTTAACCAGAAGTGTTTGACAATTTTTATTTTATTTTTTAAAAATTTATTTAACATAATGTGCATGTAAATTTTTTTTCGCTGTTTCTTTTTTTGAATGTATATTTTTTTTGTACTTTTTTAAAGACTTTTTAAGAGGTAGTATTTAAGAAAATTGAGGTAAATAATAAAAAAAAACTGCTATATTATTTAAAATAAAAAAAAAAAATATTCAAGTTGAGGCATGCACAGGCTTCTTTGGGGCAAATACGTGTTTTCGTACGAACGAGTTTTGGATATATTAGGGTCCAGACAAACTGTGTATAAGACCCTGGGATATTTTGTGGGCACAAGAAGGAGAAAAATGCCTCACGAATAAGAAGAAAAAAAAAAAATCATACATAAAAAGATTAAAAGTGAGAGTTGAAATAAAAAAAAAAAATAATATTAAAAGAATTTCAGACAGTAGTTTATACTTTTATACACACATATATGCATATTACATAATTTAATTCATTATAAATAAAAAAAAAAATAAATAAAAACAATACATCAGACTAATAAAAAACGAAAAAAATTAAAAAAAAAACAAATAAAAAGTTTAAACACTTGTGTGTTTAAGAGTATACATTTTTTTTGTTTTTTTATTCAAACTAAAATCCACTTGTTCAGAAGAAATTTATCTCCTCATTTCTCACACCTACCCAATTATATATATAACTACACATATTTTTATTATTATTTTTTTTTTTTTATACAATTTTTATATTTATTATTTAATTATTTCATTCATGTTTTTATTTATTTATTTGAATCATCATATAATTGCTTCAATTTTTATTGAAATGAAAAAATTAAAAAAAAATGTACATAAGACTCTACAAGCTTCACTCTTTATCTACACATTTTTTTTCTATAATTTTTTAACTAAAATATATTTGCAATTACATAAAATTAAGTTTAAAATTTCTTTAAACTTTTTATCTATTTTTTTTTTTATTGCAAAATTGTAAGCCAGAAAAATTTTTTCTATTTTAATTTTTTATTTATTTTTTCTGTCTTTTGTATATTGTCTATATTTATCTCGCTTTATCATCTGTAGTACAAGTACACCACAATTCAAGTTTGTATCTCAACTTGTAAAAGCTTTTTTTTTTTTTTTTATTCTCATTTCCTTTTTGTCCATGTGCCATAAGCTTACTCCATGCAACTATTGCGTCGACCTGTTGCGCTTCATTCATTTTAGTACTGATTCACTACCTGACCCTCATCCCTTCAATTTCTCCCTTTACTACCAACACCCCCCTTTACCCTTCTTCAAACCCTAGCAACCCTTCGTCCCTTGGATGACGCGTTTAACTCGCGGAAACTGCAAAACTTTTCGATACTAACCTTTCATTCTTTTTTATATTTTCTTTTTTTTTTTTCTACTGTAACCTTTATATATTTTTTTACCCTCGTAAATGATACAAACGACTCTTAGTTTTTTTTTTACTTTTTTTCATGACAAAGTGTTGAGCTTTTTCATTGACCTGATAAAAATAAAAATTGAGCTTTTTTTTTATTTAAGTATTTTTCATTTAAAATGATATAGCAAAAACAATGCTTGATGTTTTGCCTGTATCCATAATTTCTAAAATGTTTATTGTTTATTATTGTTATAAAAAAATGCATCAGTAGAAAACCACAAAAAAATATATTTTACTTCTTCAAAATGTCCTTTATTCAATTGATATTTCAGAAATACTGTGCAACAAATATTTATTGTAAAAAAAAATATTGAAAATAAAAAGACCAGTGGAAAATTATGAAGTCAAAATTTTTTAAAAGTTGAAACAATTTTTTTTACAATAAATATTCATTGAACAGTATTTCTGAAAAATCCATTAGATAAAGGACATTTTAAAGAAGTAAAATATATTTTTTTGTGGATTTCTACTGATGCATTTGTTTATAACAATAATAAACAATAAACATTTTATGTGTCGCGCGGTCTATCAAGCGCTCGTATATGTTACCGATTTAATCCTTCGAAGATCACTCTTTGTTTATTTGATTTATTTCGTTAGCAACAAAAAAACAAACTATATCTCACTCACTCTTTTTTTTTTTGTTTTTTTGTTGCTAACGAAATAAATAAAAAAATAATAGAAAAAGGCAAACAGAAAGAAATTCATATGAGAGTAAGTGAGAAAAAAACAATGACCAATTAAATGTCCAGAAGACCGATGATGTTTGTCCTTCTTTATATAAGGAAATTTATTGAATTTTATTTTATCTATTTTTATTTATTTTTAATTTATTAAATATTAATTATTGTTATTATATTTTTAAATATTTATATTGTCAAATGTAATTTGATGATATTGATAAAATAAAAAAATAAAAAATCATATTAAACAGCTGTATTTTTCATATAAAAAAAAAAAAAGCATTAACGATTGTAAATTTTAACTTGTTTTAAAGTTATTTTGATAAAAAATGAAATAAAAAAATCATTAATCAATTTTATTATTCTGGGTCAATGGTTGAATGAAAAAAAGATAAAAAAAAAAAAAATGAAAATAAAAAATTCATTTGTAAGTTTTGAATGAAAATGGAAAGGATATGTGTATAGTTGTATTTAAATATATGAATATAAATATGTATATAACAATGTTTGTGATTTTTGGGGCAACAGGTGTACACGATACACGTATATGCAATATATGAGCTCATAATGGAAAACGTCTCACGCGTATGTATATATATGCACTGCATTGCACTTTTCTCTCTCAATAATAAAACAAGTATATTTCACTCTTTCTTTCACCCTAAATTACCCTTTTACTATTTTTATCTTTTTATTTATTTTACAACAATTCAACCTCACAACTTGCATGCACAAGCTTGCAAAACTTTCTCATTCTATATATTATGTATATGTATATGTATAAAAACAAAAGTGCTTTATTTAATTTACATATATAAATATATGGACTGAGTATGTATAAGTGCGTGTGTAAATTAAACAATTTGTTTGCTAATTTCGTGAATTCATAATGGGCATAATTAATATTGCTGTAGATTTTTTAATGACAGTGATTGTAATTTTTAGTTGATTGACGATTAGCTTTTGCTTTTGATGAGCTTTTTTTTGTACAAAGTCGATTTTAAAAAAAAAACGGGGTATTATAAATCAAAAGAGGTATTTTTTCCTTCAATAAAAATACCTCTTTGCCTATCCTATGTCCCTGATACGAACTTGTCTTTTTTAAAAAAAATACATAGTCGAAATTTTAAAATATCAGGCTATTATAAATTAGAGGAGGTATTTTTTCCAAAAAAAAAATACCTCTTTGCCGATCCTATGTCCCTGATACGAACATGTCTTTTTTTTTTAAAAATACATAGTCGAATTTTTAAAATTTCAGGGTATTGTAAATTAAAAGAGGTATTTTTTCTATAAAAAAAAATACCTCTCTGCCCATCCTATGTCCCTGATACGAACATGTCTTTTTTTAAAAAAAATACATAGTCGAATTTTTAAAATTTCAGGGTATTCTAAAATAAAAGAGGTATTTTCTCCATTAAAAAAAATACCTCCTTGCTTATTCTATAACCCTGATACAAACTTGTCTTTTTTAAAAAAATACATAGTCGAATTTTTTAAATTTCAAGGTATTATAAATTAAAAGAGGTATTTTTTCCATCAATAAAAATACCTCTTTACCCATCCTATGTCCCTGATACGAACTTGTCTTTTTCAAAAAAAATACATAGTCAAAATTTTAAAATTTAAGGCTATTATAAATAAAAAGAGGTACATTTTCCACAAAAAAAAATACCTCCTCGCTTATTCTATGTCTTTAATACGAACTTGTCTTTTTTAAAAAAAATACATAGTCGAATTTTTAAAATTTCAGGGTATTATAAAATAAAAGAGGTATTTTTTCCAAATCTCAGGGTATTATAAAATAAAGGAGGTAATTTTTCCATCCTCTTCTCAATAACTATTGATATATATTATACGCATATACTTGAAATAAATCAACAACTCTAAAATACTCGTTTTTTTTTATTTCTAAAAACTTTTAATATATATTTCAAATAAAATATAAGAAACAAGTAAAATTGTAAGACTCATGATTACCAGATAAATATAGATTAATTTAAAATTGTATAGGTTTATGTACGTGTATGGGTATTTCCGTTTTGTTAGTGCGAATAACCTTCGAGAGACGCGTGCCACAAGACACAAGACGCCCAGGATAATTAAAACTTTTCTTGTGCAAAGATAGTTTGGCCCCATGCCACAAATTTATATTTTTTATTTATATTTCCCTTAATTCTTTCTTCATTTTCATCCCTTTAAATTATCCCTATATTTTATTTATCATCAAGTCAATTGACATAACACTGTCAAACTTTAAAAATCTGTTGTTTTATTTATATATCTTTTTTTTTCTATTCTTAAATCTCTCTATCTTTGTCTCTATTTCTCTTTTTTTTCTCAGTTATTTTTTTCTTACTCTTTTTTTTTTCTATCTAAACTATGTGAGAGCTTTTTTTTTTCTCTATTTTTCCAGTCTATAGATGTCCAAGCAGTGTGTCACATGCGGTTCAGCAGGTCGAGTTCTTAGCAAAAAATACTTAAGAATTTTATCTGTTGTCTATATTTATTTATATAGACATATATATATAAATGTCTCTTTTACAAAGAGCCAAGGACAAGCTGCACTTGAAAGAATAATCAATAATAGAAAATTCGATGACTTGCATTGTAAATATTGCAATTTAAATTATAAAAAAAATATTTTAAATTAAATAAAATATGATGAACGATGAATAAATATCATTAGACAAGATAAAAAAAATAATCTCTAATCATTATACATATATGATGATGAAAATTCATACTAGCAAGTAAAAGAGCATATTTAAATGTAAAAAAATAATTTGTATATATATCACTCAAGATCATGAAAGTTTCTTGTAATTGTGCGGTTATATCAATAGTTGTTAACTCGACACATATATGTGGCATAATTGTGTGGCTATATATTTAATATTAAATTTAAGCTGGATGCTTATAGAATGAAGAAAGTTTATAATTAACCTAGCTCTGTGGAAAATGTGAAAGTGGCGCTCAAATACCGCCAATATATACATACAATATATGATGATGATGATGATGTGTTGTTAAACTATCAACTCGTTTAATGTTATCTATTCAAGCAAAAATATATTAATAAAAAAATTCAATATGGTCAATCAATATTCATGTACATTTATTACAATTTTTATAATTTGATTTTTTTTTTTTTATATATATTTGATTAATTATCATGCGGAATATTGGTCAACCGTAACGAAAAAAATTAGGCCAAAAAAAAATATATATAATATATAATTATTATTATGTTTTTTAATATTGTATTAAAAATTTATTTTTTATTTTTTATTTAATCGAGTTATTCATGTTTAATTCGTCACACAGTGTATTATTATTTTTTTTTTATTTAAATTTTAATTTAATATCCGCAATGATTTTATATCTGATATATAAAAAAAAGGAGGGATTGTTTTTTTTATTTTTATATTAGTACCTAGTAGTAATTTTATTATTTTTATTTATTTTTTTTTTTTTGAAAATAATTTAAAGTTAATACTTATTTGAATTTATTTTATGATTTTCTAATGAGTGCTGGTTGATAACGGTCAAATATGCAACTATGTCGTGTTTTTAAATACAAGGTAGTCATTAAATATTTTTTTTATTTTTATTTTTATAACAAGAAAAATAATAATCTATAAGATTTATTTTAATCATTTATCATTTCCGTTATTTATAATAATTTTCAATATATAGTATATTAATTTAATATGAATATCATGCAATATTATTGAAGATAACTCCATTTGCATGTAGAAATTTCATTAAATTTTTTTATAAATTCAATACAAAAAAAAAAAGCTATAATTACATTACAGTTTTAATCAATGAAAAAGAAAAAATCAACAAAAATATGTTTTAAATTTTCTTATTCATTAAACATATCTAAAATTAATAAAAATATTATTTGTCAATAATAAAAATTAAACAACTTAAATTTCTAATTTAATTATTTATGTGTTAATTCGATAAAAATTGCTTGAATAAATAAGCAAGTGTACAAATAAATGGACAAAGTAACTTCAAGTGAATGAGTGAATAGATAATATATAAATAAATATATACACAACAAGGAAGTTTAAAAGTGAGTATAAGTGTTTTTTAAAATGTATTCATGTATGATGACTATAATGTGAATATATAAGAGAGAAAAAATGCGCTCTCCTCATTCTAAAATAGAGGGCGAGGCATATAATAATAATAAATATTATAAATAATGCGCCAATATATATTGGATATATAGAATGAAATATATATATAAAATCAAGTTGAGAGTAAAGAAATGAAAGAGGTAACCAAGCGACGGGGGCTAGGCGATGGACGATGGCAGTGAGCTTGACCGAGTGGCGCTTGGCGAGGCCGGCCGACGCCCTTTCCTCTTTTACCCTCTTCCTCACCCACCCATCAACCGCCCCTTTTATTATTTTTTTTTTTTTCNATCTCTCTATCTATGCATTTATCTACCTGTCTCACTTTTTTATTATTTCTTTTGGAATTTTTTTTTTTTTTTCTCGTTATACCTCTCGATGCTAATACACGCCCGAGGCGAAAAAAAAAAAAAATATATAAAATAAAAAAAATCAGCCTCAGTATCATTTCTTCTCGCTCTTTCCGTTCTTTACAATGTACTATTCAGCTATATAGACTGCTTCTTTATTTTATTTTTTGCAAATGAAAAAATAAATAAAAAAAATATTTGAAAAATTGAGATATTTAAAAATAATAATGATAAATAAAATATAAATATTTTTTAAAAAATAAAATTACATGTTAATTGTTTGTTATTGTTGTTGTTTATTTTTTTTTGATGTAAAAATAAAAATTTAATTTAAAATATAAAAGTTATATACAATTTAACTGAATGAAATAAACAAAAATAAAATTTTTAAGTTGTAAAAAAGTTTTATATATAAAATAAAGTATAAAAAATATACTTGAAGTCTTCTATGATCTAATTTTTACTTTTTTTTATATATATATATTTATATANTTTTTTTTTTTTTTTGTTTTTCAGTTTATACAGCCAAGTTTTGTAAAAGTGAGGTCAAGGTTTTCCGTATTCAACAGGCGTTACATTAAATAACAATAAAAAATAAAAAAAAATAGATACATAAAAATAAAAAATAAAAAAATATATATAGCAAGGAAGAAGAAGAAGTAAAAAAAAATTAAAATAAAACAAGAATAAGATTGAGAATGGAATAAAATAAAAAAAATAAAAATAAGATGAATAAAAAAAAGAAATGCCAAGTGTTTCGTATTTCCAAAGTCTGATTATATTATTAATACATTGAATTTAATCCTCGGGGCTTTCTATACATATTATACAGAGTGAATAAAATGCCAACAGCATCAAAGAAGGTCCAGGTTACTTGACGCAGTTTAAGATCTTATCGTATCACGAAGGTAAGAATGATGGAATACCTGAGGCACCAATACACCCATATCAACATTTTTACCATCAATGTCGACTCGAATCTCTATATTCAGAATCAAAAAAAAACTAACCACAACCAAATTTGATAAATAAATAAATAAATAAATAAATAAATAAAAGGATTAAATGATTTTTACTTCTTTTATTTTTCGCTGACGTTTATTTTCAACTAAAAAAAAACGTACATCAAGTTATTATATTAATTTACACAAATGAATAAATGAAAAAAAATAATTTTAAAACATAATTAAAACATTTGTTTATATTTATAATATTATTATCATGTAGTTATATTTTTTATTTAAAAAAATAAAAAAATTGTCTGACTAAATATAGGGTTTTTCTACTTAAAATTTTAATTTTTTATCAAAATTTTTGAATGATATTATTAAAAGATAAATAAATATCTAATTTAACATGAAAAATTAATTATTTAAATGTAATATTTAATGAATATAATATTTATATCGATGTAATTTTGTACTTTTGCGTTGTGATTTTTTATTTCTGAGGCATGCATCAAGAAGGCCATGAACGGGAGCATCGTGTGTTGATGGCCATGACTGAGGTACTAAAAACGTATGTTATACCTATATATGTCTTATGGCTCACAATATATAAAATATAAAATAAATGTACAGTGCTAGATGACGGATGGAGACAGTTGTTGCATGGTGCTCACTGCCTTGGCTCCACTGCTGCATCAACTCTTTTTTATTTTATTTTTTCTCCTTGCCTCATCTCTTGACCGTCTCTTTTTCTCTCTCTTTTACACTCTTAATTTTTTTTTTTTATTTTTAATTATCTTTTTGTATTATTTTTTTTTGTTTCTCATTTTATATCCATTCGTTATGCCAACTTCTTATTTTTCAACCTTCTCTCTGTGTGATGCTCGCATAAGCACACACTCTGCGTTTTTAGATTTTTTTTTTTTTTTCTTTCTTTCTTTATGCAAATGTTTATTTTTTTTATTTTTTTATTTTTCTTCTTGTTCAATGATGCTATGCAAAACGCACTTTTTGCACCATAGAAGTCTAAACTTTTGTTGGTAATTATATATTCAGTCTCATCTTTAAAACGTTTGTGAATTTTTTTTTTTTTCTTTTCTTCTAATTTATTTTTGTATCTTATTTTTTTTTTACTGTAATGAGCAACTGATCACGCAAAGTATATTTAAAAAAAAAAAAAGTATATATGTATTTATTTTATGATGTTTTTTTTTTTTAATAAAAAATTACTTTTATTATTATTTTTCAGTGGCAATTTATGGTTTGATTACCACTTATCATGAGGTCGTAATATATATAGCATTACATTTGAATATATCCACTGATAATTTTCATAATTATTATTATAAATGAAGAGGCTACTTTCACGAACGTTTTAGTCATCAAAATAAATTTATAAAAAATTTATAACGTACTAATTTAACAATAATGTTAGATATAAAATATCAATATAAAATACATTCGTCTTTTTTTATTTTCACATATAATTATCGTTATTTTTTTTTTTTTTTTTAAATAGTGCTATTTGTCTACTTAAATAAAAAGCTTATTACAATAAATTTCCAGCATTTTTTTTCGCTAAATTCAGTTTTAGAAATTGGGATTTGTCAAGGGTAGTTTAAACATCACAATAAATTTAAAAAAAAAAATCGACTGATTAAATTCTGGTACATTAAAGTATCCTTAAAAAAATCGACAATCTTTATTATTATTTTTTGCATGAATTTTTTATTTTTTATCGCAATCTTTTTGATTTTCATCCACGATCAAAAGTGTCAAACGTTTTATACATTTTGTTTTTATTTTTAATACCATTTTTTAATCTCTGATGATGTACAAAAATTTCTTCAGTTCGCTGGTTGTTCAACATGAAAGGTAGTGTGTGTGTGTGTTGTTGGTGGTGTTGGTGGTGTTGGTTGCCGATAACTTCTGACTTTTGCAGGCACTCCTAAACCTAACGGCTTTGTCGGTACATATACTTTTTTTTTTTATTTATATTACAATGTTTTATAATAATTTTTTTTTTTAATATTGATTTTTTTTTTTTACAAGAAAAAAATATTGTGGTGGCATTATATATCAACAAACGCCTCATACACCTAGATCGACTTTTTCATAAAATAAAAAAATTGTTTAAAAAATCAAAGTAAACTTGATGATTAAAAAAGTTGTGTGTAAAAATAATTTTAAGAAATAATAAGAGGAAAAAAAAAAAAAACGAATGATGTTAAAAATAAGAGGAGGAGTTTTGTGCAAGTATTAAAATAAATATATATATAATGAAAAAAAAAAAATAAAAAACACATCAGATGGTTAGATGCATCTGAAGCAGCTTCCGTTAGACGAGCTTGAATATATCTCATGTAGTTATTATATATTGGTAGAGAGTATACCTACAGGCTTCATTTGTAAATTATCAATATACAATCAAGCAACACATATACAACAATATTTTATAAATAAATAAATAAATAAATGCAATGTTGAAGCGCCAGTACATCAAGACCGCATCTACTCGATCAACCGGTTTTCTCACTTGAACAAAAAGAAAATTAAATATATATATATCTTTAAGTATTATATTTTGTTGTTAATTTTTTTTCGCGCCCTCTAGCCTTCGTACTTGTTACACTATATATATATATATTTTTTTTTTTCTACTTTACTTAAGGTATATATGTATATGGACAATGTACACTGAGGTGATTTTAATGGACTCGCTTGAGCTTCTGATTGGCAATAGTGGGGGCAAATATATATATAGGAAAAATGAGGGTAAAAAAAAAAATGTATGCGCAAAGGAAAGAGGAGAGAGATGATGAAGAAAAAAAAAGAAAAAAAAAAAAAAAAAAGGATAAAATTGGAGGAAAAAAAATCGATCGGAAGAGGGCGGTGAGGCTAAACACCATCACCGGAGGCACCGGACTCAACGAGTTCCTGGATCACGTAACTTGACTCGTAGATGACCTTTTTTTTTTTTTTTATTTTTTTCTAGTAGAAATATACATGTATTCATCTGGTTATTATATTGGTATTTAAGCTGATAAATTGTGTAATTATATATACATAGTTATGCAGTTTTGACTTTGACGAAAAATTAATTACTTTTTCTTTGATTTTAATTGTTTTTTATATTTACATTTACTAGGATTGATTGTAAATATTAAAAATATTTATTATTATTATTTTATTATTTGTTTAAACATTTGGAAATTAATTTTCAATTGATGGAGCTTGCTTTTTTTTTTTTGTATTTATAAATTATAATTGGAGAAATTTTTTTGTTAATTAAGTTATTTGATTTTTATTTTTTTCCTTTTACTGATCATGATTAAATGATGACATTTAATTATTTTATTCTTGTTTTATTTAATTATATAATGACTAATGCGTCTATTTTATTTTTTTATTTTCAAAAAATTTAAGTGTAATTAATACATTGAAATAAATTAAAATATAATTGTAATTAAATATCATTTTAAATGTTCAAAATTATTGATAATAAATTAATTAATTTAATTTTAATACTTGTATATTAATTAAATATTTAAAAAATATTTTAATAATTAAAATTCAATACATTTATTTCTTTGTAATAAAAAACTGATTTCTTTTTATAATTGAAATATGATATTTTAATAAAAAAAAAAAACACAATCAATTTTTTAAAATTAAATTTATTTATAAAATACTTTTAGGGTTTTATGCTAGATCATATATATTATTAAAAAATTTTTAAAAGAAAATATTAAATTTACTGGAAAATGACAGTATGAAAAAAAATCATGAAAAAAAA
>MKYW01000161.1:3098-19537 GCA_015776835.1 Aphidius ervi | reverse complement strand
AAAAAAAAAAATGATTCAAGTGAAGCCACCAGGCACGCCCATAAATAAATTTTACTTGGTGGCTTCAAGTGCTTCATTTGAAACATATCAAAACCCCCCTATTTCACCCTGTTATTTTATTTCTTTGCAAAATATAATACAACAATTTTTTATATTTAATAATTTTATTTATAATTTTGTTATTTTATGATTTTTTTTTTCCTCTTCTTTCTTTGCCATCTTTAAAAGTATATATATATATTATTTTTCGAATGAGTTCAATTGAAAACAATTTACTCAACTTGAGTCATCCAATGGACATGCAAAAATAATATTTTTTTATTTTCATTTAATCTCTATTTTAATGTTTATTTTTCTTAGCCATCCATCGTGAATATATATATATATTTTTTTACCATCCAATTCATCCGACTATTTTCACATTTAGCTTGAGGAAAAATACGCTATTTTTTTTTACCCTATTGTTTTTTCGTTTGTTAAAAAAATAAGGTTAAAATATATATATATAATAATAAAAACAAAAATAATCATAAAAAACATATTGAAGAGAATAATAAAAAAAAAGCTAAAGAAAATGATAAAAAGCATAACGGAGAATTCGTTATGGGCTTTTCTTATAAATATATATTTTTTGTCTTGTTTAGAAAAGTCAATTGCTTCGAGTCTAATAGTTTGCCACTGAACGATTATTCGCTAGTAATTTTTTTTTATCACTATTTTTTATTATTACAATTTTTTTATTTCTTGAAATATATATTATTTTTATTATTTGTAGACTTTAATGTATATAGAGAAACTTGTATCTGTGGTCAAGGCAAAAGAAAAAAAAAAACAGTAGTGGAATATAACTCGTCTCGCATAGAAGCGTTAAATTAATCCTCAAACTTTTTTATTTCATTGCATTTTATTTTTTTATTATTTCTTTTGGATTTACTCTTGATTCTAATTATATCTTTTTTTTGTTGAGATCTTTTTTTTTTTTTTTATTGTAATTCTTTTAGAAATTGTGAACATGCAGTTTTTCTTTTTTTTAGCCTTAAGTATATTTTGGCAAATGTATATAAATTATTCAAGTTGATTTAAATTATTATATGTGAAATTTATAATTTACTTTTCTTTGTTTTGTTCATTTATATTTTACGCAATTATTAAACGATAATATTTTTTTAAAATAGTTTAAATAACAATTAATAAAAGTGAAATACTAAAATAAATTTTATTAAATTGGCTTTTTTTTTTTTTTTGTGCAAATAAAAGTAATAAAAAATATATTTTTTAATCTTTAAAAATTAAGTAAATATTATTATTTGATAATTGAAAAATTTAATTTTAAATAAATCAATAAATTTTATAGATAATTTTAATTTATTTTATGGATTAAGGAAAATTACAGTAACTGAAAAATAAATTTCATCGCAAATAAATTATTATTTAATAAATATAATAACTAAAAATAATAAATAAAAATAAATTTCATTTTAAAATAAGAAAATCTTTAAAATAAAATAAATAAATAATTTTAAAATATGTTTCTAATTTATATATATTTATTTAATTTCCCTTAATTTTCAAAAATTTCAAAAAATAAAATTCAGTTGTTGACTGACAGTAATCCCAAACAGTTGCACACGACAATAAATTATATAAATTTTCATAAAAATAAAAAGCAATTTAAACATAATTAAATAGTTAAAATAATAATTAATATAAAAAAATATAATTAAAATGAAAATAACAACATTAACACGTAGATTTTCTACTCTTCGAAGAAAAAATAGTAAATTAAATGAAAATAGTTTAAAAAAAACATTATCATCAACAAATATAAAGCTACGTGAAGATAATAAAAAATTATTTAACATAAATAATAGATTATCAGCAATTAAAATTGATTTTACATGTTTAAAACCACCAGAATATTGGTCATCAATAATTTATCATGAATTTAATAATATAATTGGAAATGTTTATCATTGTAAAACAAAATCAATAAAAATCAATAATAATAACTCAATTGAATTAATAAATAATTTATCAAATTGTTTTTCAATTGGTTCATTAATAAATTTAAATTTAACACCATTTATCAAAAATACAAGAGATAAAATTGGTAATGGTATTGAATTTTATTGTGATGGTCGTGATATTTTAGCAACAAATCATTCATTAAATTCAATATTTATACAGTCTAAAAATATGAATTATTTTAATAAATCTGATGATGATTTTATTTATGAAATTAAAACTGGTGTTTCTATTATGATTTTTAATCATTCAGTATTTCAAGAATTAATATTTCATTATATTCAACGTGATGTTACGTCAGTCAGTGATTTACTTCGAATGTGTATCATCAAGTAAGTTAATTTTTCGCATATTAATTATCATTTAAAAATTTTTAATATGTTTAAATAATTATATAAATTACTAACAAATTAATGAATTTTTTATTTTTTTTTAGAATGTCATTTGTTGAAGGCTGGGGAAATAATTATGAATGCAAAAATATTGAACATACACCATGCTGGATAGAAATTCAACTTCATGAACCAATGGGACTCATAGCATCAATATTATCACCAGCAAAATCACCAATTGAACATCAAAAACAACGTTATTCTGCCTACATTTAAAAACATCTAAAATCATTCATAAAATTACGACTAAAATTATTAAAAATAATCTCATTATCTTGCTTTTAATTTGAGCTTAAAAAATAATTTTATTTAACTTTTCATATCACCAAATAAATAAATAATTTAAATTATAAATAAACAAAATATATTTTTTTAAATAAAGCTAATAATCAATTATATAAATATTTATTTATTTTTCAAAAAAAATTAATCAATTATTTTTAAATTTTAATAGTAATAATAATAAAAATTATAATTTTGTTATTTTTTTAAGTATTATTTTATTGGTTGTATATGAAATTTAATAATATATATAAATAATATAAAATTAAGTTGTTTACGGAAAAGTAGTTTTTATTGTGTCGTTAAAATATCCACAAGTTTATTTACTTTTTATTATTATTATTTTTCTATTATTTGAACGGACAAACCACTAGTCAGCTGGACATCATTCAAACAATTTTCAACGCCTATGCAATTTAAACATCTTTACAATCACTTTACCACTGACCATTCATGTATATAATATATATTATTTTTTTTTTTCCTTTATTTATTTTCCTGTTTTCTATACAAAACAACGGGGTTTCTTGCACCCTTGGACCCTTAAACCTGTCGATTATTGTCGTCAATTGTTCTATTGTTAAATTTGATGTCTTAATATATATTTTAGAAAATTTTTAACTCGAAATTTAACTGTATATTTATAATTTTATTATTTCCCGAAAAATTATAATAATATTTTTAGATGATTTAAATTTACCTTGTAGTTGTAGAAAAAAAATCTAACCCTCTGAATAAATTATAATAAAAATAAAAAAATAATAAAGTGTCAATTTCAGACTGAAAAAAAAATTACATAAAGACGCATTTGTAAATTTATGAAGAGACCAACGGATTGTAAATTGTGCAAATTTTTTTTTAAATTAAAAAAAAAAAAAATATGGTGTCTTTTTTCATGTTAAAATGTATATATATATGCGAGAATAAAAAATAAAAAAAAAAGCAACAATGTTGGAGACAAAGAATTAGAAGATACATGTGTGAAAAGAAGGATGTCTGGCAATGACAGAGACTGTTGTAAGTTTTAAATAAGAGAGATACATGTATTTTTAAGAAAATGTGCATCAAAAGAATAGAAAGAAATAAAAAAAAAAATCAAAAGAGTCATGCTAACCTTAGCCGGGTGATGTATATTCACTTTTAAAATGGCAACTTTAGAGGAGTTTTTTAGACCTTGTCATAAGGACTAAAAAAAAAAAAAGTGACCCACAAAAGACGAATTTTTTTCATTCATTCAATTATATACTATTATTAATTTAATAATTTAAATGTCAATCAAACATTCACTATTATTTATTAACACCAAAACTCATTTACTCCAAAAAAAAAAAAAAAAAATCTAAAAAAAAATTCTTTAACAATTATTTCAACAAAAATTAATCAATTAATTTATTATCAATAATTACCCAGCATTATTACACAATAAAAATTTCAATAAACAAATAAAAAATATAAAAAAAAATACTCATAAATGATTTAAAAAAAAAAAAATAAATAATAAAACACTTTGAGCTTTACAGCAATATTTCAATCCCACGATATGAGCCATATTATAAAGAGGCAAAAAAAAAAATGAAATAAAATAATCAATGTGACGAAGACTACTGCCCCTTTAAGTCGTGTATATCGCAACTCAAGATCAATCTAAATTTTTTATTTCCATCAACTGTTGCAACTGTTACAATTTCAAACATCACTTTTGGTTTTCTCATTTTTTTTTTTTTTTTTATTTTTTGCAATTTTACTTTTACATATATATAAACTACGTCTTTCTACCCCAACATTTATTATTATTTTTTTT
The DNA here is from genome assembly GCA_015776835.1 of Aphidius ervi. Lineage (NCBI taxonomy): Eukaryota > Metazoa > Arthropoda > Insecta > Hymenoptera > Braconidae > Aphidius > Aphidius ervi. The sequence continues at coordinate 15,037 of MKYW01000161.1, read as the reverse complement.
CCTCTCTCTCCCTCTATATATATATATATATTATTTGATTTTTTTTCTTCATCGAGACGAAGTTTGTTGACCTTGCAGCGAGCAAAACGCCAAGAAATATACGCGAAGAAAGGGAAGTTGAGTTTATATATATATATAGCTGGGATAAAATTTAAGTGTATATATATGTATAGAGACGCGATCGTGACGGCGTCGGCGACGTTGAGACCGACGGGGGCAAAAAAAAAAAAAAATCAAACTGGGTGGGGGGTGGTAGTGAGCAAGAGGGCTCAACGTTTTACGACCAAATGAAACTTAGTACATATAGTCGCAAGAATATAAAGCAAGAAAGACATAGATTAATATATATAAAAGAGTAAAAAAGATACAAAATTTTCTTTTTTGAGAAGTAAGCAAGGGATGGGAGGTGAAGAATAGAGGGGGTTGGTTACACGACACAGTGTGGGATGAATTTTATGTATATATATATAACAGGGCGACGAACTTGCGAGACCGCGCGCGCGAAACGCGTCGCCCATCGACCGAAATTACATGACTTTTTATTATTATTATTATATTTTTTTTATTGTTATTATTTTTTTAATTATTTTTTTTATTCCTTGGGAATGGATTTATTATTTATTTGCCCTTTTTTCTTTCGTCAACTATATATAATCGATAAATTATTATTTATTATTTTATTTATGTAAATAATAATTGAAATAAAATTTAAAAAAAAAAAGAATTAGTCTTATTGTTTATATAGGCGTGAAAAAAAATTTTATATTAATTTAATTTTCGATTGATTTTTTCAAATATATTTGAGTCATTTAAATTATTTTTATCTTTTTTTTTTTCTATTTTTTATAAATTATTAATAATTGTTTATATATTTTTATATTTTTTTAAAATTTTATTATCATATTTAAAAGGGTGTGTTAAATTGGTGTCAAATGGTCAATGTTTGTCAACTAAAAATTAAATCAAAATTTAAAGCAAAACAAAAATAGTATATAAAAAAAAAATTGATATGCGGAGGTTGATTTTAGGGGATGATGGTAAAATATAAAAATACATAAATGGTCAATGTATATAGTGTACATAGTCATCACTCGATCTACTTTAACAAAATGCAACAAGTGTCATTTTTGATATTTTAGCAATGTCAAATGTTCGACGTGCCAACAGAGTTAGGGGTTAAATGTTAGCCAGGCGGTTAGTGGTATAGAGAAACAAAGAGGTATGTTGATGAAATATACAATATAACCATTCTCTCATTCCTCTCATCATCATCAAAAAGGGGTATTTGAAAATTTTTTTAGTCATGTATATTTTATGCACTGCACATAAAAGTGAAATTGAATTTATATACACGCACAAGTGTGCATTGTCCATCCGTTTATCGTCATTTACCGGGATTGTATTACCGGACTTTAAACACACAAAATTTTCATATATTGAATCACATATGTGTACACCTCAATGAGCAATAAACATCAATGCTATATACTCCCCTTAAAAATAATACAAAAAAAAAGCAACGCATGCATTCATTCTGTTCAAAAAAAAAAAATAAAAAAAAAAACGACAGAATGAATGGAATCATTAAGTGCCAACTCTCTGTGGTGAATGATTTCTTTGACCACGAGAAAATGAATAAAAAATTTTAGCTATATACATAAAAAATATAAAAAAAAAAAAAATGTATTTATAACAAGAAGAATTCTCTCTCTCAAGAGACATGAAACTTGCTGCTTAGCAAACTCAGCAATTATACCCCTTACAATAAATTTACAATATATATCTGAAAATTAGGTCATTTATTGTTAATATAAAAAAAAAAAAAAACTATAAACAATTTATTTTTATTAAATAAAAAAAAAAATAATAATAATATAATTAAAAATTTAACACTGTATATACACCTTGAAATAATAATAATTTTTATTAAGATGCATGACCCTGAATGCCACCGGAAATGTTGAAGTAAAAAAAAAAAAAAAATAATCTCAAATAGAGAGAATATAAAAAAGGATAAAAAAAAAGGAAATTAAATTCTGGTTTAATTTTTTTGCATAGATATATATTAAACAAGTTCAGTCATGCGAAACGATGCTTGCAAGACTTGAAAACTTTCTGGTTATCGGGGTGAGGGTGGGAGAAAGAGGGGGAGAGGGAGGGGGTGATGACGATAGTATATGAAAAGATGAAAAAAAAATGAAAATATACATATACATATATATATATTTATAGTGTATTGAATAAGCGCAACAAAAAAAAGAAGAAAAAAAAAAAAAAATACTTGGTCCAGCAAATGAGACCGCGTGCACTCATTTTGCAGTGCGCTTCTCGTTAGATATAAATACGTCGAGACATCAGAGGGCAAAGAACCACGCCTGTTCACAACTAATACTTTATATATATTCATAGTAATAGTGAATTTTATGTATATATATATGTACATGTGTGAGCTGAAAAAATAAAAAGAGAATGTTACAGAAATATGCAGATCGAAATATAAGGATGACGAGTGAATATAAGAGAGATGAAAATAAGTTAAATGTTTTTTTTTTTTTTTTTNTTTTTTTTTTTTTTTTGTGTATGTATATGTGGTACTATTTTATGCGTGATTGTGAAGCCAAGAAATATTACAAACACATGGGTTTATTTAAACACCAATACTGTCTTTATATGCAAAAGATGAAAAAGATGTTGAAGAACGTACGCCAAACGTTTTTTACATGTATTAATATTATTTTATATATATATATATGTGAAATTTTATATATGTATATTGGTTATTTGTTTATTTATTTATTTATTTTTATTTTTTTTAATGTTTTTCTTTGCTGTATAGGCGAGCAGAGAAATGCTTGAAGGCCTGGAAAACGACAGACGAATGTGTCTCCCCGAATGGTTTGGATGTTCAGGCCAAATATTGCATTCTAAATATATATATCTATATTTTAATATGTATGTAGGGTTTTAACTTAACTTTGTCTAATATTAAAATTATACTTGTTGTGATATTTAAGTTTCAAAAAAATTTTTAATATGGGCTTTTTAAATTTGAGATTTAAAAAATTATAGAATTATATTTTTGTAAAATTGGAAAATCATATTTTTATATTGGTAATTAATTTTTTTTTTTAAATACTATTTATTGCTAGTATTTAAAAAAATAAATAATTCATATTTTTGAACTTGAAGAGTTTGTTTTAAAATTAATATAATTATTATTGGTAAAATTTTATTTCTTTTTTTTTTAAAACTTTTGTTTGTCTTTTTTTTTTTTTTTACATTTTTGTTTGTAAATTAAATAAAATTATTTAATTTACTTTGTTAGTTAATTTTTTAAATTGGTGTAATAATGATATGAATATTTTGTTAGGAGAAAAGTGGGCAATTTGAGTGGAAGTAGTTACAGCCGGAGGTTTGTACTGGTCAGACTGTAAGTAGTGTGAATTTGGCCGTAACTACTTAGACTTGAAATCCGACTATTTATAATTATTTTAGTGACTTGATAATAATAATTTTAAAGCTCATGAAAAATACTAAAATATACTTGTAATAATTATAAATAAATTATATATCTATACTAGATTTTTATTTATTCATTTATAAAACGAAAAAAAAAAAAAACAAAAAAACAATTTTATCTGATTAATTATGTAAACTATAAAATATTTAAAAGCTTAATTATTCTTTCAACTTTTAATTTTATTTTTCAACGAAATATTATAAATACTTTATTAAAAAATATTTATAACAGTTATTTTTTCTCGTTTTTTTAATAATAATATTATTTTTTTATTTTCAAGTAGAAATATCTTTATCAAAGTATTTATATATTATCGTAGAAAATTCACTGACCTAACCAAATAAAAATAAAATTTTCCTTCATGAAACCGCACAAGAAATATACATGATTTTAAAAAATAAAAAAATAATCAAGTTTTGGTATTCGAATATCGTTCTACAGGTTGATAAAATTTACGACACAACCTGAATTACTTAAAATACTTGAATGCACAATCATGAATACATAAAAAAATAAATAAAAAAACAAAAATAGTTTGTAAATAAAATTTTCCAAATAGTGAATAATTTTTGTAACTCATTTATCTTTGAAAAAAAAAATATATATATAAGTAATTATTTGTGTACAAATGAGCGTTACTTAATACACGCCCTCAAGTTTATACAAAGTTATAAATTTCAACACGCAAAAGTTCAAACAAATAAAAATACAACAAGGGGATGCATGCAATGCACAAATGAATTGTTTCTTGTGTGTATATACAATTGATAATGAGCAGGAAATGAGCTTTCCAATTTACCACAATAAATACATTTTTAATTTCATTATTAATAATTAGCCACAAATAAAAACAAAAAACAACCCCATAAATTTAAAGCAATAATAACAACATGATTTTTAACATTTAAAAAAAAATCAAAAAATTAACCATTAGAATTATTTTTTTTTCTATTTTAATTCCAACAAGCCAAAGCTATATAAAATTTCACAATCGCAACCTACCAAAAAAAAAAAAAAGACATCAGAGTGAAAAAAAAAAATTCACGTAAAAAATTCATTTTATCAATAAAACGTCACGAGAGAGAATTTTACACACAGNACCATAGAATACAGAGAGAGATTGGTGGGTAAAAAAAAATTGGGATGTAGGAAAAGAGAAATTCACAAAACTATCAAGAGATAAAAAAAGACAGACAAAAGCCTGAGGGGGAGGAAAAAAAAAAGAGGTGAGAGGAAGTGAGAGGAAATGAGGAGGGTATATAGAAAAAAAAAAAAAACCTTAAAGCCGCGGACGGGACTCGAGCGCATAGTCCAGGCATGGACTAAAGGTTCGTTGGGGGAGAGAGAGAGTGGGTGGTTCAAAAGTGGCATGGAGGTACGGGTTAAAGATAGAGAGAGAAAAAAAAATATACAAGAGAGAGAGATGAGGGTAGTCTCGCGATGGTGGTGCGAGTATCGTGGCGCACAGATCTGTACATCAGTGGGATATATATGAAAAAAGAGAATGATAAAGAATAAAAAAAAAAAAAGGTGAAATAGAAAGAATAAAAATGAGATAAAAAAAAAAAAAATTATATATATATAGAGAGGTTGGTCGGAAAAATAAAAAAGAGTATGAGGTTCCGAGGTATAAAGGGTAGATGAGAAGAAAAAAAAAAAAAAAAAAAGAGGGTTGAGGATTTAAAGGTAGAAGGGTTTCCAATGAGCGGCCATTTATCTCCCGGGGCATCCGCCGACGTTTTTCTTCGCTAGTGTATCGATTTTAGGTTTAGGCCATTACACCCTGGCTTGTGCAGGCGTCCATCCTATCAGTGCCCGGCACTTGCAGCTGCGCCCTAAAAAATATCTACATGCGAGAGACACACTAGACTCTTTTTTTTTTATATAAAAAAAATGAACAAAAAATTTATAAAACTTTTAAAAAGAAATGACTGACATAAGATGCAAAAAAAAAAAAAAGAAAATATTCCTTTTTTTTATCAAAAAACTAAAATCTAAATTTAAAAAAAAAAAAAAATTAATAATTAATTAATTAATTAAATAAACAAATTAATAAATAAACATAAAAGATTTGATATAAAATAAAATAAGGAAAAAAGTAATATAAAAATAAAAACTACTTGTTAACATTTTGATGGGGGATGATATTGAAAAGGGGAAATAAAAATAATCATAATAATGACGACTACCACGACGATGATGATGATGATGATGATGATGATGACCTTGATGGCATGAATGAAGTTGGCTTTGGAATTTTGTGTTGGGGAAAGGTAGTTTATATATATTTTTTTTTCCCATTTTTTTTTTTTTATCATTTTTTTTTATTTTTTTTATTTTCATTATTTTACTACAGTGAGTTTTGTTGTTGTGAAAGGACGATGTTTTTCAAAAGAGAGTAGGGGGTATGAACCGTTGTTTACAAATGTATATATGTATTAATGTATAAATGTATAAAAGTTTTTAAAATTCAGTCAAGTTGTTTGAGAATTGAGTTTAACTTGTTCATTATTTAAACTTATTTATTTATAATAAAATAAATAAACAAAGACATCTAATTTTATTTATTTTTTTTTTTTTATATTGTCTAGTGACCTTTGAACTGGGTTACTATTTTCATAGTTAACCCAGGTCTATAGTATACAAATGACACTTTAATACCTTTTTTTATTTTCATTTTATTTTCATTTGTGTTTTCTTTATTTTTATATTATTATTATTTATTTATTTGCTTTACTCAACAACTACTCGGCAAGTTCATTTGCCAATAACTTGTCAAGGGCATTGCTGTCTTTATGCTCATATTCCCATGGACACGATAATGTACACCAGGTGTATATTTAATCTTCATCATCATCGTGTAAAAAAATTTTTAATATTTATAATTTTTTTGATTAAATGCTGTTTAATTATAAATTATTAAATTCATAATTATAACCAGTTGATTTTTTTAAATTATTTAATAACACTGTCGTGGCTATTTATTCTCTGATTTACTCCATTTTTTTTTTTTTTTGCATTAACAAATTTGGAAATGCAATTTAATAAAGAAAATCAAAGAAATTTTTCTTTAACCCTTTCGATTTACTCGTTTTACATTTACTCTACAAATTTTAATTTGTAATTTTTTGGAGTAAAATAAATTGGCAAAAAAATTGTATACAAAAGATATTCAAGAAAAATTATTTTCAATTATTGAAAAATAAAATAAAACAATGAATTTATTTTCACAATGAAAATTGGAGTAAAATTTAAAATACTCCAATTCCCAAAATGACGTATTTTAAAAAAAAAAAAGCAAATGACAACAAATAGTAGCGTGGAATAAATAAAAATGAAAATGAATGAAAAAAATAATAACAATAATAAAAAAAAGGTAGCTATATTAAAAAGCAGAAGCATTTACGGGAGTGTTGTGGGTAGAAGGTAAATGACTATCGTGAATGCATATCTGTGTGGCACGAGAGTCATCGAAAAATGAAAAAAAAANAAAAAAAAAAAAAAAAAATTGTCTGCTTCTCTTTTACACACAAATATGGAAAAATAAATGAAAAATAAATATAAAAAATAGTCAGTAAATATGTGTTGATGTTCTCTGCGTGTGGTAGATTCCATATGATGAGAATGATTCGTGAACTTGGACATGAGTGAGATAAAATGAGTGAGACACAAAAATTGTAAAAAAAAAAAAGGTATAAATTGAGTGTATATATTTACGCGGGTTAGAGAGAGAAAGAGAGGGAAATGATTACAGAGACCGCGTGCGTTAGTAAACCTCGTGTGTTGAGCAAGCCTGAAACAGCAGGCTGAGAAAAGTGGCGGGAAACATATATTGGCCCTTGGATTCTCATCTCTCCTCGTGGACGCGACCAAGTAAATAAGTAAAAAGACTTGACGACGACGCTTCGGCGTAGAGGGGTTAAAGGAAAACCAGCGCCAAGTGACTAACCTATCTCAATCTTTTCTCCTTTAAAAATCTACCGTTCAAAATAATCAAATAAGAAACAATTTGTGTGAGGGGGGGGGGATTTTTTCTACTATTACAAACGACAATTCAAATTTTCCTTATCATCTTGAAACAAATATGAATCAGCCAAAAAAACAAGACATTTAAAATTTTTTAAAAATTAATTTAAAAAAAAATACATTTCTCTAAATTTTTGTATATATGTTTTAATTTAATTTTTGTTTTTCCTCATCCAGCCACCCTCTTCTCTCATTTTTATATATATTTTTTTTATTTTTTTTTATTTTATTTTTTATATACGAGTGATATTGATTTGGTCGAGGCTTCGTACTCGTGGCACGAGCGTACCATGTGACTCTCTCTCAATGTTATATAAAAAAAAAAAATATATATATATAGAGAGGAGAGAATACAAGGTATATAAAGAGGAGAGAATAGTTCGCGATGCATCAGCGCAGCGCGCATCAAGGGGGCCAACATCGCGGCTGGCTTATACCGCCCGCACGTCGCATACTCAATTTTTTTTTTTTTACTCATTTTTTCCCCCTTGAATCCCTTGCTCGCCATAGTCGAGTGCTACAGGCAACATTGCCTCTCGCGATTTCCCCTTTTTTTTTTTTTTTTATTTTTCATCAAACCAACCCCCTAAAACCACCCAACCCGTTGCCTAAACGCGATGCTATATAATATCCCTTCTACATGGGGGGGACTCCCATAATCCCCACTCTAAATCACAATATTTCCTACCATTTTTTCTGTTTTTTTTTTTTTTTTCATTTTCCCCACCGTTCTTGCGTTTAACAACAGCCAGAGCAAGCAAGAGTTGATTTGATCAGTGGACAAGGGACGGAAGGGGGGAAGAAAAAGGAGAAAAAAAAAGGAGAGATGAAGCCTTGTCGGTGGGGTTATACAGAGGGGGGCTTGTCTATATATGTATTGAGTGGGGTTCGCAGTAGAGAGACCCATTTTTTTTTTTTTTTTCATTCAACTATCTCACTTGCTCTTATTTAAAAGTGCAAAAAATTATATGGCGGAATTGCAAGGTTTTCTTTGTCACCATCTCTTCTACCATTTTTGTATTACTCTCAACCCTCATTCTTTATATTTCTTTCTTTATTTAACTCTCACACATAGCATGTACCAAACTCAATCCCAGAAGCATTTTGGTATTACTCTTTCTCGTTCTATTATTATTATTTTTTATTTTTTTTCTCTCTACATCACCCCGTTTTTATTCGTCTATCCCACCAGGCACCATCACCACCACCACCACCATCATCACCATCACCGCCATTCCAGTACTTGAATATACCGCCGACGGAAATACGGCAACGTTGCGCGCCGTTTGTCGAGAGCGTCTCGGTCTTGGCAAGTTACTCGGGGGGCCAACTGAGTCTACCGAGTTTGTCTACCGGCGCGTATATACCCGAAAAGAACACGGGAGATAAGTCGCGAAAAAGTTTTATCGTGTCGTTCCGTGTTTATTTTTTTTTTTCTTCTCAAATATTATATATATATATATATGTATATATAAAAAAAAAAAAAGAAATTCACGGATTATCAAAATGCCGAAATTACGGTTAACGTGAATTAATTAATTAAAATACAACAAAAAAAAAAAGAAATTAATTAAAAAATCAACAAAATAAACAAACAACAAAAGTAATAAAATAAATGATTAAAAAAGGATTAATAATACAAACAAAAAAAAGTAAAACAATTAATTTAACAAAAATATTAATAAACAGACAATTTGTATATATATTTAAATTATTTTTTTTTCTGTTTTTCGTTGAGTTATATTTATAAATAATAAATAAAATTTAAAAAAAAAAAAAACAATAATTATTGGAGTAACATATATGAAAGCAATAGACGGGGAATTGGAAAATAATAATAATAATAAAAAAGAGCGAAATTGAGTGAGAGAGAAAGAGAGAGAAAAAAAAGAGAGAGAGAAAGAAATTGAGAAAGAGAAAAATATCAGGATAAAAAAAAAAAGTAAAAAAAGGAATACAAGAGTGTGTGTGTGTGTGTGTGTGAGATAAATAGAGATAGAAAAAAAGAGAAAAAAATATACGATAGCACGTCGACGTTTGAAATCGTCGTCGTCGTCGTCGTCGTCGTGCATCAACGTACGTCTCTTATAACTCCCGCCACTACCACCACCTTATTCCCCTTGATTCCCCCCTTAAATATACTACCCCCTCTTGTTGTTTTCCGCCATCCACCCGGCACCACCCGCCGCCTCTTTTTTCCTCGACGACAAACCCGCGCTCTCGCATCGTCTTTATACCAATAAACGCGCGCGCGTGTATATGTGGTTTTTAGACGTCGTGTTATAAATAAAAAAAAAAAATTAACAAAAAAAATATATACATCATATACTACATACATGTTTAAAAAAAATTAATACACGCAACGTCTATCCCCGTTGTGTGTGTGCTACGGTGTTTTTTAATTTCTAATTATTTTTTTTTTTTTCTTTAATATTTTATGATTTTTTTTTTTATAAATGTAAAAAAAAGCTTCAAGTGTTAATAACAGACGTTTATATTATTTTACACATATTATTATTTTAAAAAATTATTAATTAACCACCAAGAGAAGTTTGAAAAAAATTAATAATAAAATATATATTTATATAGGCTATATATAAATATCATTACACACAATAATTGTTGTCTGTTTATTTTATTTTTAATTTTTTATATATATATACAAATATATATATATTAGTTTGTTGACTTTGTTGGATTATATTATTTGTTGTTGTTTCGGTTAACAAAAAAAAGAAAAATATTTTAAAAATATTTTTTGAAGTAAAAAAAAAAGGAAAAAAATTATTATTTTTTTTACTGTTTAAAGCACGTTTTGTCGTCGATTATTGTCGACTAGCGTGTGTATAAAAAAAAAATATCCACAAGTTGCGAATCAAATACGGCGTAAATGGCGCTCTCCGCACAGAATCAGTCAACGTCGTACGTCAACCTGTATTATTCGATTGTCCAGCGCGCTGCGACACGCTATTTTAAGGAATATTACAATTCCGGTGAGTATTAAATATTTTAAATTCATAATTACATCATAATCATATTTTCCCTCCAAAAATTAAATTTAAAAAAAAAAATAACGACAAAGAGGCGACTAAAAAAAAAAAAAAAACACATTAATCAAATAATTTGAAAGTAATTTTTCAAGCAGAAGGAGATTGACATTGATAAAACGAATGAAAAAAAAAGCAAGCAAGCAAAAGAAAGACACATTCATAAATTGCGTGTGTATGTTTGTGTGTACATGTATACATGTGAATAAAGTGTGTTTGTGTTTTGTTCGCGAATTTCAAGTTGTTACTACCGGCAACCATTAAAAAATCATGAAAAAAAAAATATATAAAATTAAGCATTGAAACAATTGACAATATTAATATGCATTATTAATTAAAAAAAAAAAAAAATTAATAATTAGTTGATTAAATTAATTAAATTTTGAAGTTTAATATTGAATATATTAAAAGCAGAAATTCAAATTATCCCGCCAAGATATTGTCATACATGATACCCCCTCGGTTTAAGCCGCCACGCCACCTCGCCGATTGCCTCGCAGATCTCGAAACGATAGGCCCGCCTTATTGCCACCGATGGAACTGTTAGTGCTATAACGCGTGCCAATCTATATGTGTGTGTATATCTCTTAAAAAATATTATATGATTAAAATATATACTCACTTTTTATATTTTTATAACCAGCATTATTATAAAATCACATTCAGCCATTCAGCCGTGAGTCAAACTCTATCTCTATTCGGTTTATTAATCACTAAGTATCATTACATTTTTTTTTTAATACAAAAAACTAAGGGGATTATTACTGCCATTTTTTTTTTATGTGTGTGGTATTATATATTTAATTTCGAAGAAAACTTTGTGACCACTGGTGACCACCAACCATTTTTGTGTGATACTGTTGTGACGAGACAGTCATTTTTTTTTTTTATTTCTTTTTTTTTTTTTCCTCTCCACATTACTCCATTGTTTATAAAACTATTTTTTATTTTTCAACATAAAATTCATTGACTCACACGTCAATTTACATGTGTGCGTGTGTATGTGTGTAAGCTGGACAATAGTTTATGCTTTATTAGTGTAAACAAGCACGTGGCTTAATACCCTGTGGCGTGGCTTTACATAAACAATTATTATTTGTGTTATAAATAAATGTTTAATTAAAATATATATCAATAATAAATTATAATAATATAAAAAGTGTTTAAATATGTTATTTTTTTTTTTTTTAACGTGAATAACCAAACCTCAAAAATTTAATAAGCCGACGATTGTGTCTCTTGACTGCTTTGCCAACTGTCGGCTATAATAACCAAGCGACAAGATATAACCCGACGGTTTCTAACGGCGCCAGACGCTCTCTTCGCGATAGTCTACGTCTTTTTTT
>MKYW01000160.1:178378-197853 GCA_015776835.1 Aphidius ervi | reverse complement strand
TAAACAAAATATATACAATCACTGGAGGATTAGTGAGAAAAGTTGATGAACTATACCCATCGATAAATAATAAAGAAATAATGATAACCGTAGAGTCGAGTATAAACTTGAAAGACGAGGACGAGAATGAAAATATTCGAAAAATTAATTTCAAATTTAGAAAAATAGAAGAAATCGTACATTTACCGAATAATTCATTTACAGGTTAAATTATTTTTAAATAAAAAAAAAACAATATTATTAATACTGGTACTGATTTTTTATAGATATAATCGCAATCATAACAGCAATAAAGGAAGTGGAATTTATATATTCAATGACAGGACGGTTATTAAGAAAAAGAACAATATCATTAGCAGACGACAGTGATTTCGAAGTAAAATCAAATTTAAATGAAAAAAAAACTACTGAAACTAACCAAAGATACGAAATTTACTAAAAAATATATATTTTAGATTGAATTACATATGTGGAATGAAGAGGCAGAAAGTTTTGAGGGAAGAAAGGGTGACGTAATAGCACTGAAGGAATTGAAAATAAATGAATATAAAAAGATTAAAAATTCAACAACGACTTCAACAACGACAAAAACACTAAATCCTAATTCAACGGAGGAAAAAAAGTAAAGTCAAAGAAATAAAATATAATACGGCAATTTCATAAATAGATATTAAACATTCACAGAGTAAAATCATGGTACAACAAAATAAATAAAAACAAAGAATTTAAAAAGGTAGAAGAAAGCGATTCCGGAAATGAAGATGACCCATTAGAAGGAACAAGCAAAATGAACGAAAATTGAATAAACTTTACGCATTGTAACAATGAAAAATAAATATTTCTATTCACGATTCATTTTTATTCATTACCTCAATTTTCAATAGACTAAAAATTGAAATTAAAATTCCCCCCGAAGGGAAAGCACAGTTGCTTCAGCAACTGTAACATAATTTTTTATAAACCCTTTACTTATATACTATATGAGTGGTTATTTAAAACATAAATTATAACACTGAGAATTAGAAAAAAAAGATGGTATTTATTAAAAAAAATTGTATCCTCAATCACTATACATCATGGTAAAAATTATTATTTCAAAGGGAGGGGGGGAATTCGTTAGAAGTTGATACGTCGTCCAGCCTTAGTATTCACTAGGCATGGAAGTGGTGTGTACCCTGATGGTGCTTCTTCGATGTCCGTGTCTGCATCTTCGTCTATTTCCTCATCATTTTCTGGTGAAGGAGGAATCCCATGAAACAACACCCATTTCCCTGCACGAACGCTGTTTTGGCCAGGTTGTGGTAGAATTGCAATGTTATTTACAGTGAGTGGACTCTCAAGTAATGGAGTCCTTCTTCCTCCTTTTTCTGGTGAGCTTATCAGTGTCTCATTTCTTTGATTTCCTTGCGGTGAGACCTGTATTGGGCTAAATGCATGTGGACCCAATGACTTTGTTCGTCTTTGTATTGACCATGGTCTGTAGTTCACCTGAGTGGTCTCTTTTGGTCTGTCGGCCGGTGGTGGTAGCAATCGTTGCTTGTCGTAACAAAGTTGTTCCCACCTACTGCCTCGACAACCATGAAGCTGTTTTTGTATTTGTAACCAACTTATTGATTTTGCTTGCCACTCACTAGTATTTTCCCTATCGGATTTGTCTATGGGTGAACCTTTCTTTTCTACCTTGGTCTGAAGAATTCCTGTGGATTTCGGTGATGATGGACTATTCATTATATATTGGACCTTCATCTATAATCAAAATGGACCCCAAAACAACCACAATAACAACCTCAATTTAATACCTTTTTATTTATTTATTACCATGATGTTTTTATTCTTAACTTAGAATTTTTATATTTATTATTATTTCTAGATTTATGATTGGTTACGCTTGTTCTTAATTGATAGATTGACGTTAGATGTCGTACCGTTCAGCGTTTTAATAAAAAAAATTTATGTCATAGTAATATATGGTTTCCCGCAAATAGTATATAATTATATCGATTACCTATCCATATAATGGTGCTTACTTTCAACATATGATAACGAGAGCGTTATTAACCTCAGTTAATTACCCTTTCGTTGATTAAATATATTCACGAAAGGGAGTATACCTTTGTTGTAAAAGAAAATATTATCAATATTCATCGCTTATTGAAACGCTTATCATTTATTGTTATTCCAGGACCACCACTGATTATAATTGCTTACTTATCTAGGAATTTCATTAAAGAAACATTCTTAATAACTAGGTTTATTAATTACTACGGAAAAGCAAAGAAAAAAAAAAAATTTATATTATCGTTAGGCAGTCAGACATTTAGTTAGTTTTTGGAGGGTTATTCTCAGTCCCAAGGTCGCTGGTATGGGCATGGTCGTACTGGGGTTGATAGGTTGGAGTAGGATACAATGCCGTGGGTGAGAAATTAGCTTGTTGATTTGGAATGGGTAGAGTTTCAACATCTTGTTGCTCCTTGATTTCTCTCCGAGATTGTCTCCTTTCGTGGAGCAGTCCCGTTGCCAAAGTTCCCCAGAAGGCAGCCAGTAACTTGATGGACCAACCATAAACTGCATGTAATGCATACCCATGCATAAGAGTATCAGCTACTGTCTAAATAAGTGAATTATCGTGAACACACCAATGAGTCCAGCAGTCCCAAAATAGGTGAATTCACCCCAAGTCTTTTTCCATATATTTCCGGTTAGTTTCTCGATGTCTTCCGTAGTGAAGGCATTTCAATATGACCTTCTTTCTTCAACAAGATTTGAACCTGCTGCTTGAGCTGCAAAACTGTTCAACACCATAGACCTTTCGATTGGGAACATAATTCGGTCCCTCATTTGTTTGAGGTCTTTTTGAGTATAGATCCCGGCTGTAGCCAAATCGACCAGTATATTGGGTGCCCATTTGGAAGCAGTTGAAGGCTTGATAATTGAAGGCTCATCAGCTAATACTGGGTTAGGTATAAATTTGTACCATTTTGATTCGAGACGGAAAAATTAAGATAAGGGATGATTACAGGGTAACATAGTCGCCTCTTTAGTAATTATATGGGTGCGAGGAGTGAGGAAGGCGGTTTCATTACGATTTTTAAGGATGGGTAGGTTATTGTAACAACGCTTGATCTGGTGGACTTTTACTTCCATAAGGACACATTGCATAATGTGAATAACCTCTCCAGCCACTATAGCCATATACCCTGGTTGTTCCATATATTGGAATGCAAATTCATCAGGCATTTTCGCGGCTAGAGATAAACTCGCCTTAAGGGCCTTACATTCTATTCTACATTGATTTTCAAGAAGGTTATAATATAAACTCGACATTTGGCCTGTAAACCAACGTTCTATATATACGAATTTACTGTCTGCATATGTAAAAAGGTCATGGTGGCCTGGCGCATTAACCACTAGACTTTCTGGTTGTCTTCCCTCACCATCCATAAAGTATAACTTTGGATGTTGAGTACGTATTACTACCGTATTACATTCTATAATTGTCCCGGTAATTCTTAAAGAAAATACATGTTCTCCGACGTGTACTGAATAAACCGTACCCTCAGTACTGACAGAGACATTAGCAGTTCTCCTCCAAATAAGAGAGTACTTTTTGGGTTGGCATCCAGTTATCGTTGGGTAGTTATTCGAAAATGAATATCCTCCAGATAAATCAATGCAAGATTCCGCGGACAACTGGCAAGCGGTACCTGAATTCAAGTGAACTTTGTCTTGCTCCACGGCTACCCTAGCTTCTTGTGTAAGGTATATAATATTAACGCTAGCTTGTACTACTACGCTTTCCCATTGACCGTAAGAGTCTGAATATTGGGCACCGTTACAATGTCCACTATTACTCAGGGTGCCTGCCAGCGTTCTAGAATTCAACGTATTAGGCGTGAGTTGTTCAATAATCGCGCTTCCCAACTCGAGTTTACCGTGATTTTGGAGCATATAACAAGCGTCCCTCGAGATGGGCTGTATGTATGAAGCTAGCCCTCCCGATACGCCTTCTATTTTATTTGTGAATGTGCCACAGGTATATATGGTCCGAATGACCTCAACCTTGCACTGTTTAACAGTGGTGTACTGGTAATCTACCAGTTCAGCGAGGAATACTTCCTTCGTGGACCACTTGATCTCATCTCGCTTGATGTCGCATTCACCGACATCCAAGAGCGAAATGGTGGCTTTTCTTCGCAGGTGCTTAATATTAAATTTTCTACAAATTCGGATACAGCGTATCCTCTCCCCTCTCCACCCCCCACAGTAAGCTTGGACTTACTGGAGACGGAGTTGACTGTTAGTCCGAAATATCTACCTTATTTCTAACATGCGGACAATCTTTGAATAAGGTTGTGCCTTGCACAGTCCTGACTTTCGTAGATGTTTGTGACTAGGTCTTCCATGTACCCTTGGAATGTGGGTACTTTTTTGGACTCTAGTAATGGTTTACCTGAGGGTAACCTTGCCTTTTTTCCATAGACTAATTCATATGGGGTAAATTTGGTGGATTCATGAACACTTGTATTATATGAGAAAATTGCTAATTTGAGCCATTCGTCCCAATTATCTTTTTTGTTATTTTCATAATGTTTGAGATACTCCCCTAGTGGGTGATGTGATCTCTCTAATAAGCCATTGCTTTGTGGATAAAAAGCAGTGGTTCGACATTTATCAATTTTGAATCTACCGGCCATTGCTTTTAAGAGCTGGCTTTCGAAATTCCTCCCTCTGTCACTGAGGATTGTGACTGGAGTGCCATAAAAGCTTACGAAATTGTCAATGAAAGCTTTAATTATTTCTGGAGTAGTTTGATTAGAAATGGCTACTGCCACTACAAATTTAGTCAGTAGACATTGCATTGTGAAAATGCACTGGTTGCCTGATTTGGTAACCGTTAAGGGCCCCACCACATCCATAGCAATTTTTTCAAAAGCAGACCTTGGTGTATCAGTAATCACCATTGATTGTTTTGTTCTTATGCGAACTAATTTATTTTTCTGGCAATCTAAGCAATGTTGTATTCGTGACTGGATATCTTCTTTTAAATTTTCCCAATAAAATCTTTCTCGAATTCTATTATAAGTTTTATTTACCCCTTTATGCCCCCCTATGAGTGCCTGATGGGCTTCATTAAGAATTTTATCCCTTTCTTTTATATCAACAAACTCGATTTCGTTCGTACAAATTATTATTTTAATTTTACTATTTGTGAATTCTTCTTTTATTATTTCTAAGATTTCTGCCCATTCTATTTTACAAATTTTATTTGACTTTGAAATTACTACAGATTCTTCTTCTTTTTCCAACATAACATTATGAGCGTGGTTTAACGACACTTTTATATAATTGAGTATAGTAAGTAATGACTCCCCCTCCTTTTTTTTTCTTACTAGAGGGAAATGAAGTTTTTTACCGACCACTTTACAACTTGCTTTTCCTGCCTCGACAGGGTGTTTCAAAATATTACTATGCTTTTTACATAACTCTTTGGTGCCTGAATCACACGGTTCACCGTTTTCTGATACAAAATACATTTTATGATTCTTTTGAACTTGAAAAGGTTCTTTAGAAATCTTAATATTATTCGGACTGTGTTAAATTGGAGGTTTGATCTCGTCCTCGCTCGATTCTGAGTCTTGTGAGTCCGAGTCGTCCTTATTTATTTGGTCTATGTTATTTGGCGAGTCTACTGCTATTTCAACATTAACTGGATGTTTACTTGCTGTATCTTCGACTGTTTTGCCTGTTGATTCTCCCTTTTTCTGTAACTCAGAAGAAGGTGGAATCTTCTCGGGTCTACCCCTCCTTTTCAATAAAATTGGGGTTTCATTTGTTTCCAAACGTTTCATTTTTTTGGGTCTTCCTCGTTTTTTGAACAAAATCGGAGGTTTATTTATAACAAAGTTTTTTATTTTCTTCGGTCTACTCCTCTTTTTCTGAGCGATTTCTGGTGCCGTCACAACCTCAAGGGGCCT
The DNA here is from genome assembly GCA_015776835.1 of Aphidius ervi. NCBI lineage: Eukaryota > Metazoa > Arthropoda > Insecta > Hymenoptera > Braconidae > Aphidius > Aphidius ervi. Next base: position 191,878 of record MKYW01000160.1, on the reverse strand, counting down.
TGTTTCAACAACAGGTTAAGGCCTTCTCTTTTGGTTTCTTGTGACAACAAAAATGTCCTTTTCGCGTTCTCCTTCAGGTTCCTCTACAGGGTTCCTGGATAGTGCGTCTGCGTTCAAATTTAGTTTACCTGGTTTATAGACTACATTAAATTTAAATTGGGCTAATTTTATCCTCCATTTACATATTCTATTATTATTATTAACTGGATTACTGAACCACTTTAGAGCTTCATGGTCAGTTACTACTGTGAATTCTGAATTATACACGTAAGTTCAAAAATTCACGACCGAGTCCAAAATGGCTCTGGCTTCCTTTTCGTACGTGCTATAATTAATTAGAAGATAATGATAAATCTATTGTTTTTGAAAACCCAAAAATTGAAGGGTTGATTAAAGAACCAGAAATAAATATGGTCAATTTTGAAACTTTAAACGACACGCTTGAGAGAACGATGGAATCCGGATCCGGAAATTCTCTGGAGAGTGCCAAATTGAATTTGAATGAAAAATTATTAAAAATAAATGATGTTGATTTAAATAAAATTCCTTTGGGTAGGAATTCGAATGAAAAATTATTAAAAATAAACGATGTTGATTTAAATAAAATACCTTTAGGTAGAAATTCGAATGAAAAATTATCAAAAATTAATGAGGTTGATTTGAATAAAATTCCTTTGGGTAGGGATTTTAATGAAAAATTTTTAAAAATAAATGATGTTGATTTAAATAAAATTCCCTTGGGTGAAAATGAAAATGAAAAATTGAAAGTTGATAAAATACGCTACGATCTGAAAGGAAAAATGCATTAGAAAGAATATGAATCTAAAAATGAAATTATACGATTTAACCCATATAATAAAAAAGCATTTAATAGTATTAAAAAAAAAAAAGAAAATAATAAATCAAATTGGAGAAGAAATTTTAACCCCAAATTAAATGAAAATAAATCAAATTTGCCAAATAATACAGACACCAATTTTTCCGGATAAATTCAGTTAATAAAGTTTACACAATAAATGAAGTAAATAATTTGGAACGTTATAAACAAGTCAAAGAACACATTTGGTTAGTCATCGAATCCCCACGACGGACGAACTTCCCATAAATAATAAAATTTATAGACCTCCCCATAATTTGCGGGAAGAAGTCGAGAGACAGGTACAAGAGGGAGTTTTGAAGGGCATAATTAAGCCTTCAGAAAGCCCTTATAACTGCCCTGTCTGGATTGTTCCCAAAAAGCCTGACTCTAAAGGCAATATTAGACATAGAATGGTAATTGATTATAGACCATTAAACGAAAAAACCATTGCGGATGCGTTTCCGCTGTCCAACATTACGGATATTTTAGACCAGTTGGGGGGATCAAAATATTTCTCTGTATCTGACTTAGCATCTGGATACCATCAAATAGAAATAGATCCTAAAGATGCGCACAAGACTGTTTTTTCAACTTCACGTGGTCACTGGGAGTTCACGCGCATGCCATTTGGTCTAGCTAATTCCCCTGCAACTTTCCAGCGATTGATGAATTTAGTGTTTGTCGGTATGAAGGAATCTCTATGTTCATCTATCTAGACGACATAGTAATTTTCGCAAAAACCCTTGAAGAACGACTGAAATAGTTACTTCGTAAAGCTAACCTGCGCTTACAACCAGACAAGTGCGAATTCTTAAAACCGGAAGTACTACTTAGGTCACATCATTGTAAACTAATACATGTTGGTCAAAGTTTATAGTTGCACCGGTTGATTCGAAAAATTCCGAACCCAAAATACCTGCGCAATTAATAGGCATTTCATCAGGAATAATTAAACAGTTTATTTCCTTGCCCAAGATGTTTATTTTAGCTTTTCCCAACGTATTTATAAGGCCTTCCGATATGCCTTGTGAGGTCTATATTTCACCTTCATGAATCTCAAGACCCGATGCCTGAGGTTTTTATAGAAGATTCGGGATAACTCCCTCAAATCATTGTGACCGTTTCATTACCGTTATTTAGCTTAATTTCTATATAGGGAATGGTGTTAAAATTTGTTGCATTTATGGTAATGACTGGTTTATTTATTTTAACTGATTCTACTTTCTCATTTATTTTTGAAATTTCATTATTTAAATCATTATTAGTTTCTTGTATGTGTTTCTTGTGTCTTTGTTATAACCATTTTTATTACCATTATAATAGCCATTATTATAACCATTATTATAACCATTATTATTTCCATTACTATAACCATTGTAGTTTTGCCGTCGTCGCTGATTGCAATTTCTTGCTTGGTGACCAATTATATTACATAATTGGCAGGTTGAACGTTGGTTCCACATCGGTGTTGGCTTTTCATTGAATCTTACTTGAGGACGCTGTTGATTTTCTTGTTGCATTCCTTAGTTTCTTGCAGCATGCCCCTTTATTCTGCATAATTGGCATGTTGGTGTAGCGTAGTTTTGTTGTGGTCTAACATAATTTCCAATCTTGTGACAGGTTTTTGCGTCATGACCTTTAATGTCGCAAATTTGACATACTTTGTTATTTTCTAGTTTTTGTGCGATTGTTGGGCAATTTTTTGCTATGTGTTCCATACTGTTGCACAATTGGCATTTTTGTTGGCTTTTATTTTTTCAACACTCTTGCTCTGAATGATTTTTTCCATTACATTTCGCACACTGCTTTCAAGTCACAGAATCTTGGGTGCACTCACTTGCAAAATGTCCCTTTTGTCTACATTTGAAGCATATCTTCGTTTCTTTCAACATCGTGGGCTTTTCCTCTATTGTCATTTGAGGTTTAGCTAATTTGCATTGTGGTGCTATATGATCTTTTTCTTGACATAGTTGGCAAAAATTAACTTTGAAAGTTCTTTTCTTAATTTCTTTTCTGCCCAGCGTTGCCCTTCTGGCCAATTCTTCTTCTCTTTATGCTGCTTGTTGTATAATATTTTCATAACTTTCGGTCCAAGTTATGTAATCACCCAGTTCAGGCTCGATTCCTGACCTTAATACATCCTTTGCTAGGTCTTTCATTTCATTTTTGATTTGTTTTGGTCTTTCATTTATGTGGGTGTATGCATTTCTTCAATAAAATTTGTGTATTCCCGAATTCTTTTGACGAAGTTTCTCACGGGTACATTATTTTTTTGAATGAGTTTGAAAGCTTCACCAATTGATACTTTTTCATTTTTAGTTTTGCTTATCAATTCTCTGAGTGCTTTCATCAAATCATCAATGCTTCCAAATTTCTTTTTTGTCATGTCGTCACGTACCTCTCTACTTACTTTGGTACGTACTATCCTTTAGACCAGATTCTTTTCTAAGACTTGTCTCGGCTTTCCTCACATTCTATTCTGAATTTTGTGAGTTCTTGAGACTTACCTGTATAATTGGAAATATTTTTACATAATTTATTCATAAGTCACAAGATGCGTTGTTTCTTGGATCTCTGCTAATCTTTTTGCTGCTGTATCCGCCATTGCGTTATTTGTTGAGGTTCTTTGTTCGTGTTCAATATTGGTTTTTCTATCTCTATCTTCTTGACAGCTATACTTACTTCCCTTTTTTATATTATTGAATGCAACTACATTTGTATTCAATTCTCTTTCTTTTTCTTTATTCTTTGTATTTTCAAGATCAATACCAGCTATTAATTTTTGTGATTCTACAATTTGTTGAGTAAGCTCGTCCTTCTAATGCTGATCTTCTATTTTTTCTATCAATATTTCTTGTTCTTGTTCGATTGATGTGTCGCTCTTGCTGTCGCTGCTGCTGCTGTCTGGCAACTTGGCGTTTCTTGCAGTGTAACTACTGAAGCTTTTGTTATAATTATCGTCGTCGTTGGTTATAATTGAATCGTTATAATGATAATATAAAATCTTGAACAATTATTCTTTATATTTCAAATCTTGAAATATAAAAAAGATTACATATTTACCTTTTTGTCAATATGGTTGGCGTTTTCAGCTTCATTACAAAATTTTTGTATATCTTCTGAAGTTAAAATTCTTGACTTTTTTAGTACAAATCCTTTGCTCTGTTGTCTTAAATAAGCAGATATTTTTTTACACTCACTCAAGTCAAAATTATTGTTCATTCTGAGGGTACTTTTCAGCATTGAATACTGTGACCAGACAATCGATGGCTTTATTTGTTTTTCATGTAAAAGATATTAAAAATAAACAGTCAGAATTTCTTTTGACAGTGAATTTTTTTTTTTCAATGTTTTCCATTCCATGAAATTATTATATACTTTTTTATATTTTTCTTTGGATTTTACTGGCAATAAAGCTTGAAATATATCTTCTGCTTTTTGTCTTATGTCTCTTGGTATTCCATCATCACTATCACTTTCTGTTTCTGGTATTATAGTATTCATTTTTTATTTTTTTAATAATTTTTTCATTTTCACAAGTTAGTTTTTGTTTATAATAATTTAATATCACTTTCTTTGCACTGTTTTTAATTTATTCGTTCACAACAGGTCGACAGGTTTCAACAACCAATAGTCAGTTGAATAAACACATCACACATTCACTTCGCGCACACATACACACTGACATTTTGCTCCTTTCAATGTGAAAAGCGGGCGAGAAACACGTTTGTCGCCCTAGTGCTGCAATGAGAGGGCGGAAAACACAAGACTATCAGTAGTTACTAAGAGGGCCGCAAACAGTCACTTTGCGCCACAAATACAGGGCGAGTATGAGGTCATTCCGATAGGGGGAGGCCAAAAAATTATTTTTTTATTATTTAAATTCCAAAACGACAACATCTTTTTATCTTTGCTACTATAAATATTTTCCTTTTCCACATATTTTCATATCAGACGGTTGCAATTCCAACGTTGTTTATTTGATCTTCATTGTTTTGTTTCTTTTTTGAATTAGTCAAAGCACTCACCATGACATGTTTCAATTTTTGTGCCACATCCCTTAGTGGCCATTTACCATGGCTCACTTCCAAAGCACTTTCTGAAATTTATAAACAATATACAGAAACTTCTTCATTACTCGGGCTTAAATAATCATCTGAATTTTCTATATCGCTTTTTTTCAAAGACTGGAGGTTAGAATAATTGTTTTTTTCTTGATTCATAAGTAATGATGTTTTTTGACTTTCTTTGACTTTTTTACTGATAGGTGTACAATGTTCTAGCTCTCGATTTTCGCCTGTTAGTATTTCATCCCTTCCATTGTTCAAAAGAATATCTTCTTTTTTTTTACAAATTTCTCGAGTGCCTAAAAAATGATAACATGCCAAAAAAACGAATGTAGTTTGAGAATATTAGAATATTTTTTATTCATTCTGGCTTAGATGAACTTTTATTATTATTATGAGTATAGTTTTTCAAAATTTTATAGAGTTAATTTTATTAGAGAATAAAAAAAAAATCACTTCAATCAGGAATCGAACCCAGGCTATCGAGGTATCGAGCTAGTGCTTTACCACGAAAACTGGTGGCTCGTCACTTGAATAGCCTAAATAAATAAAAAATATATTTTTTAATAAATCGTTGTTTTTTCAAATAAATTGATTTCTTCAAATAGGTTTTATAAATAGAAAACAAATAAAAAAAAATTGAAAAAAAAAACAATAACTATAGTAGGAATAACATCATAACAAAAATTGTTAATTTTTATATACAAAAATAACTCATTTTTTCCGTTTTTAATAAACAAAATATGTGAAATAAAAATATAAATAAAAAAAATTGGGTGGTTATATCTAACGATAGTTTGTGAATTTAATTTTGTGATTTTAAAAGAATAACCTAATTTTTGTTTTGATGTTATTTTACTACTTTTGTTTAATTTTTAAAGGAATAAAATTATTGAAAATTATTTAAAATAATCGTATACGCGCCGAACTATCCCGTGTGCACAGCTGCTAATACGCATGCGTGTTTTTACATGTGTGTGTAAGTAGTGGATTAGAGGCGAAGAAAAGATAGACAGGGCGAACGCAAGAAAGAGAAAAATGCAGAAGTAATTTTAGTTTTGATTAATATTTAATAATAAGTAAGTTATTGATCAATTAAGAATTCCTGACGTCAACCTATGCAACCTATGTATATTATATACTCTGTAAAGTCTCGCGCTGGAAAAAATGATTTGAGACTCTACCAAGTCTCTTGATATGCATAAAAAATATGTACGATTTTTATTATTTTTTCGAAAATTTTTTTTTAGTTTTTTCATATTTTCACTTTCCCTCAAGAAATAAATTTATAAAAAATTCTCAAAATTTTTATGAATTCTCATTAGAAAATAAAGAAAAAATCCCTTCAACGAGAAATCGAACCCAGGCTATCAAGATGACGAGACAGTGCTTCACGACGAAGACTTGTGGCTCGTCACTTGAATAACCTAGATTAAGTGATATTTTTTTTTTTTAGGGAATTTTAATTTCCTATTGTTTTCGCTTTTCATCTGGACCCCCCAACCATGGTAGACCCCCCCCCTCCCCGAAAATTTTCTAAGTCCCTTAATCTAAATACGATAAATATGGGGAACATCATTAAATATGAAGGAAAATATAGAAAAATCACTGAATATAAAGAAAAAAAACGATAAATATGTGAAAATATCAGTAAATATGAAGGAAAAATTACTGAATATGAAGGAAAAACCAATAAATATGGAAAAAATATCAGTACATATAAAGAAAAAAGCACTAAATATAAAGAAAATTCTTATAATTATAGGAAAATATCAGGGAAATATCAGTAAATATGAAGGAAAAATCACTGAATATGAAGAAAAATACGATACATATTGGAAAATATCAGTAAATGTAAAGAACAATGTAGAAAAAAATAGAAAAATATTAAAGAAAAATCAGTGAATATAAAGAAAAAAACGATAAATATGGGAAAATATCACCAAATACAGAGGAAAACTTACTGAATATGAAGAAAAAATTGATGAATATGAAGAAAAAACCGATAAATATGGAAAAATATCAGTAAATATAAAAAAAAAGGGGTAAAAAAAAAGAAAACTCTCATGATTATGGGAAAATATCAGGGAAATATCAGTAAATATCAAGGGAAACTTACTGAATATAAAGAAAAATACGATAAATATGGAAAATATCAGTAAATATAAAGAAAAAATCGCTGAATATAAAGAAAAGTCCGATAATTATCAGAAAATATCGGGGAAATATCAGTAAATATCAAAAAATACTTACTGAATATAAAGGAAAATACGAAAATTATGGAAAATATCAGTAAATAAGAAGGAAAAATCACTGAATATGGAGAAAAATACGATACATATGGAAAATATCAGTGAATGTAAAGAAAAATGTGGAAAAAACTAGGAAAATATCGAAGAAAAATCAGTGAATATAAAGAAAAAAACGATAAATATAGGAAAATATCAGCAAATATAAAGGAAAAATTACTGAATATAAAGAAAAATCCGATAATTATGGGAAAATTTCAGTGAATATGGAGGAAAAATTACTGAATATAAAGAAAAATACGATATATATGGAAAAATATCAGTAAATATGAAGAAAAAGTCGCTGAATATAAAGAAAAACCGATGAATATAAAAAAATATCAGGAAATCTGAAGAAAAAAGCGCTGAATAATAAGACAACTCCGATAATTATAGGAAAATATTAGGGAAATATTAGTAAATATCAATGAAAACTTACTCAATACAAAGAAAAATAGGATAAATATGGGAAATACAAATAAATATGTAGAAAAATCACTGAATATGAAGAAAAATACGATACATATGGGAGAATATCAGTAAATGTAAAGAAAAATGTAGAAAAAAATAGAAAAATATCAAAGAAAAATCAGGAAATATAAAGAAAAAACGATAAATATGGGGAAATATCAGTAAATATAAAGGAAAAATTACTAAATATAAAGAAAAAATCGCTGAATATAAAGAAAAGTCCGATAATTATCAGATAATATCAGGGAAATATCAGTAAATATCAAGGAAAACTCACTGAATATAAAGAAATATACGTTAAATATGGAATTTAACAGTAAATATGAAAGAATAATCACTGAATATAAAGGAAAATGTAGAAAAAAATATGTCAATACCAAAGAAAAATCAGTAAATATAAGAAAAATTACGATAAATATAGGAACATATCAATTAAGTTCTTCCCCCCCCCCCCTCAACCATGGTGGATCCCTCAAAAATTTTCTGAGTCCCTTAATTAATCTAAACACGATGAAATGGGAAATATCTCGGAAATATCAGTAAACTTAAAGAAAAACATAGAAAAATATAGCAAAATATCATGGAAAAATCACTGAATATAGAGAAAAATATGATAAATATGGGAAAATATGAAGGAAAAACCACTGAATATATAAAGAAAAGTACGATTCCAATTATGTTACCCATTCCTAATATTCGAACGAAAATCTAAGAGAAATTATCAAATAAATTACAAACAAATATAAATATGAAATGACAAGTTTAAAAAAAAACAGAAAAAAATAATACAATATATGTGACCTAAGATATAATAATGTGGAGAATAATCAGAATCCATTTCAGTCAAATTAAAAACAACATATAATAACCAAAAATTAATGATATAAAAATAAAACCAAAAACAATGCAATAACTTCAGATCATCAATAGAAAAAAAAAAAAAAACATCTATCATTTTTAACCAATTTGAAAACAGATAAAACGAAATTTTTAAAATCATAAGCCAATAAAATCAAAATGGGTAAAAGAAAACAAGAAAGGAACAATCCAAAAAATGGAGAAAAAAAATAAAACTGAGTGATAAAAACACAACAAAAAATACATTGATGAAAAAGAAAATTACAAAAATAACAAATTTAACATTAAACACAATATGGTAAGTAAAAAATTCGAAATGAATATAATTTACATAANAAAAAAAAAAAAAAAATTTCAATGCTGATAATGTTATTATATAGATATCACCGCCGTCATAATAGCAATCAATGAAGTAAAATTTATATATGCAATGACAGGACGGTTATTAAAAAAAAGAACAATAACATTAGCAGACGACAGTAATTATGAAGTAAAATAAAATTTGAATAAAAAAAATTTAATAAACCAAGTAAAGATACTAAATTCACTAAAAAAAATATGGAAGGAACAAACAAAATTATGGATAATTTTTAGTTGTATCAGTAATCATTGTAACAATAGAGAATAAAAAAAATTCGTAATCACGAATTTCAATAAAGAAATTAAAATTCCCCCCGCAGGGCAGGGACAGTTGCTTCAGCAACTGTTTCATCAGTTTTTTTTTATTCATTTGATAATATTTGTAGATTGTATTTACCTTCGTAATGAATTTTTATGAGATAAGACAGCCAGTTCTGTTTATCCGGAGAATCGGCGTTTTTGACGGACTTAGTGAAGTCTTTCTTCGAGTAGTGTGATGGCCAGTAACCGAAATCTTGCCTTTTTTCATGGAAAGTCCACGATTTTGGGACGACAAAAGTTTCAAGCTCTGCTGTTTCACCCAGTATGTAATCGATCAAACAATATAAACTGAAATTTTCGAATTTTATTGTACTTCAGGAAAGTCATGAGGCCGTGTCCAGCTATGTCGACTTTTCCCAATTCAAGATGTTGGATTTGAGTACATGCAAGAAGTACCTCATCGTCTACCATCGGCAAGCCGTATAAATGTAACTTCACAATATTGTTATCACATTCAATTGCTGACATTAATTTTTCTTTTTCTAAATTATAACATCCAGCAATATGTAAATCAGTTAAACTCTTTGATGTGTTTACTATATACTCCAATTGCCCTCCAGTAATAACACTATAAATAAGGGTTATTTTATTTAACACTTCACATTTCTTTATTGCTTTAAAAACTATGTCCAACTCCATATCTCCTATAATGCATAATTTTTTTATTACACTTTTATTGAACCTCAATAACCATTCCACTTGTTCACTCTTTAATTGTGGGTAATATATGACCAGTTCTTCTAACAAGACAAGTTCTCCCCCAGCTTGTTCAAACTTTTCGATAAACGCAGCTCTGTCCGGTCTTTTTTTAAAATATTTACAGATATCAAGAATATTTTTTTTTTCCATTTTATGTGTATTTTTCGGTACGGTTTGTTTATATTCGTGCATGATCAACGCCGTTGAACTACGCGCCGCGAAAACCGACTCGGCTGTGCCTATTGTAGTTTCCTGACCTACAGTACACGATACAATAAATATAATTTTATCAAGGTTATTAATTTTTGCATTTATTTTCCCAAGGTAGCTATATTTCGGGATTGGATTTTTCATTTTTTTACAGTATAATTTCAATGACTTTACATGACTACAAAATTTGGTTTGTATTTTTATTAATTTAAATGTGGTTTGATTCAAGGTTGTTAATAATATTTCAAGCATTGATATAATCACCTTATTTACTACTTCATTAATGTCGCTACCGGTACTTGTCGTTTTGTATTTTCCTACCCTTAGTGTAATTACTGTTTTATTATTAATGGCTAAATTTTTTGTTAAAATATTGTCCCCATTTATATTGAATTTTAAATACGTGTTCATTTTTTTTGCAATAATTTTTAGTAAAACTAATTCGTCTATTTCTCGGTTAATTAAATACTTCTTTACTTGTCTAATTCGGGTGTGATGGTCGTTTTGTGTCATGTGTTTATTTGTGTTAGTAATTATATTTGTTAGTCCAAGAATTTCAATACGACTTTTGTGATTGTCAGTGACTGTCGAGTCCCTTAAGTCTTCTGAAGTGATTTCATTGTCTGATTTTACGTTAGCATACCGAGCGGCCTCGGCGACTAATTTTAATAATGTTTTTTCTTGTTTAATAATTCCACAGTAATTTTTCCTGTCAAAATTTTTATTTCGTGTGTTATTAATACGTGTTATAGTGTCATTGTATAATTGTTCTTCGCAATATGTGTTGTGTAGCATGAATTCAATTACTGAGTGTATATCTGAGAAGTGTTTGATTATTATCTGATTGGTTCCCTCGATTTGTTCTGTGTGAGAAAGTAAATTATTGTCTAAAAAATATTTAACGTCTTCCAAAATATCAAAATATTTTTCGCGATTTATTTGATTGTCTTATTTTATTTTTAATTCATTTATAAAATCTTTTTTTATTGTCATTTTCATTTGTCTATCATCAATTATAAAATCTTAATTTTCGCGTATTTCTACATCTCGAAAATCGGAAATTTGCATTAATTGTATATTAACTACTGTTTCGTTTGGTGTTACTTGTTTAATGTCGCATTCTTTTACGTGTAATAGTGAAAAAGTTGATATGTTAATCCCCCGTGTCCGCAATCGAACCCGCTCCAGGCCAATACTAGCTGAATCTGGCACAACACCCATAACATGACCCGAATAGTCTTCATTTTCTGAAATATATTTTTTTTATAGATGGATAAACTTATATAAAATTTTTTTTTTCCCATTTTTAGTATACAACCAGCTATTATTCTATGGTATTTATTTTTACGCACAAAAAAAAAAAATATTATAATTGATAATAATTCTAATTTTGTTAATCACCATTTATATATATTATATAAAAAAGTTTTATTATTTCAAAAACCAAAAAACAAAAAAAAAAATTTTCTTATTATTTTTTTTTCTTCACCTTATTAGTATTTATCCGTGTATAAATTTATTTTCCCGTGTATTGTGTTTTATGCCTTTGTTTATTGTTACACATACAAAAAAAAATTATTTTTTTTGTGAATTATCCATATATATATATTTAAATTAATCAATATGTGATTAATTTAAATTTATTTAAAATAATAAATAAATAAATAAATATTTAAATTAAATAAATATTTAATTTATTTATTTATTTTTTTAATTCGAACTTTATTTTTATGTACCTTTTTTATTTTATTTCTAACATTAATTTTTATATTTTCATCCCCACAATTTTCGACAACCTCATAAGGCCCTTCCCACTGTGGTCCAAATTTATCCACCAACCCTTCCTTCAACAAAAATATTTTATCTCCGACCTAGAATTCCCGTGGATTCGTGTATCGATCGTAGTAATGTTTGGGCTTATTTTTTGCTAAATTTAAATTACCAATTGCTTCGTCCTGTACATCGCGTATTTTAGTAAATAGTTTAGTCAAATATTCTTTGTATGTTAAATTATGTTCTTCGACTGGAGGAATACTAGATGGCATTTTTGCTATTTTACCAAATACTAATTGATGAGGTGTAAATCCGGTTGCCGCATGTCTACTAGTATTATAAGTAAATATTGCTAGCTCATCCCAATCTTTATTTTTTTCCACATGATTCCGCAAATATTCTTTAATTTCATGATGTGACCGTTTGAGAGACCCATTACTTTGTGGTCTATATGCTGTAGTTCGATAAATTGTAATTTTAAATATTTTGGCTACTTCCTTAAAAAGAGAGGACATAAAATTCGTTCCCTGATCGGTTAGTATGGTTAATGGTGGGCCAAACACACAAATAAATCGTCTAACAAAGGCGTGAGCTACGTGAGTCGCGTCAGTCTTTGTCAATGGTACGGCCAATAAATATTTTGTCAATTGACATTGCATGGTTAATATATTAGTATTTCCTTTTTGTTGTTTTTCTTAAAGGACCAACAATATCCATGGCTAACTTTTCAAACGCGTATGTTGGCGTATCAGTAATGTGCATGGGCTGACGAGTTCTTATCCGGACTAATTTATTTAATTGACATTTTCTACATTTCTGTATAAAATCAACCCTTCAACATCCCTTTTCATCCTCGTCCAAAAAAAGTCTTGTCTTAGTCTGTTGTAAGTTTTTGTCATACCTTTATGTCCACCAGCAGATGACCCATGATATTTTTCTATCAAGGCCATACGTATTTCTACGTCTGGAATTTTTACTTGTAAATTGCATTTAATTATTTTAATGTCTGTCCCAATAAAAGTATTAATTAATAATTGTTGAATAAATTCCCACAGTATTTCGTCAAGTTTAGGAGTTTTCGCGATACAAAAAATTTTAATATCTAGCCCCATAACTACATTTAATAAATTGGCTATACTTTCAGTCACGTCTTCCTCTGTCACCTGGTCGTTTGAACGATATTTTATAGGAATTATTAGGCATGTCCGAGAATTGTATCTAACCCGATTCGATCTATGGATTATCATGTCTTCAGGTATTTTAATTAATTCGATTATTCCTTTTCCCCACCATCAACAGGTTCCCCCAAAATGGTAGTAAAAATTACTATGACCCCGGGTGAATTTAATAAATTATCCCTAGACTCAACAGTATTATCATTTATTTTTATTGTGTTAGGAATTTTTCCTATTCTGTTATTGAAGTGAAACTTCTTTAGAATGGGCAGTAAAAAAAAAAAACAAAAGATGGATGCAACGAAAGTAACGGTATGAAGGTAAGTAATTTTAAATTATTTTTTATCTTGTTTTATTTATTTATTCCCTTGACAACGATACGAAAAAATTTGTTTAAAATTTGTTTCAAAATTTTAGTT
>MKYW01000160.1:155883-173972 GCA_015776835.1 Aphidius ervi | reverse complement strand
AATAGAAGTGTTTGGCTGACTAGTTGTTCAATAAATAAATATTTATATAAAATTATATTCTGTGTTAAGTTTTTAAATTAGAATTTCATTTACATAGAACCTTAATATTATAACTAATCAATAAATTTAAAAATTTCTATCATAATTTTTAATGACTGAATGAACATAATAGTTCACTCGGAATGAGAGCGAAAAAGACAACTAGTCAAAAATATATTAATGCAACGAGAGATCTTTCAATTACTATTTATTAGAATTACTAAAGAAGTTTTACTTCCCTGTGCGTACAATAACACACATCTTTTTTTTTAATTCATTTATATTATCTTCATTATTTATTTCATTATTTTCAATATTATTATCATCTTCTTCACACAACCACTCATTCAGATTAATAGTAGAATCGTTTTCACTATCATCTTCCACAACATTATTTTTATTACGTAAATTGTTATTTATCAACATATCTTCCTCGTCTTCTCCGTAATAACTCTCATTTTCCATACTTTTCTCCGAGTTAACATTTAAATCATCAACATTAAAATTTTCATCAACATCAAAATCATTATCATTAAAATATTCTTCATTAATTAATTCATTATCATTTTCATTATTACTTAAATTACTATTTTCATTTTTCTCAACTTCATAACATTTATTCTCATTAACTATTTCATTATTTTCACTTTCATCGTCAGTGATAATATTACTCATGTCAATATTACTATTATTTTTAGGAAAATTATTGTTAAGGTCCTCCAATGTAATTTTTAGATTTTTGTCAGCTGTGTTATTTTTATCGTGTCGTTTATCATTGTCATTATTATTTTCACGATTGTCAGTTCGCGAGGAAAATTTAGCAAAGCCTTTAGAAGTCGATGGTTGAGGATCTAATGATCCGTCAAAAAGATTATCCCTGTTACCATGATTTTGCAAATTTATTCTATCCTTTAAAAATTCATCGGCTAAAATTTTAGGTTTATTAATTTCTTGTTTTTTATTAACATTATTTTTATTTTTATTTTCATTCCTTATAGTGATATTATTATGGTCAATTAATTCATCAATTTTAAAATCAGGTTTGATAATTCTTTTTGTTGGTTCATTATTATTAATTTTACGATTTTTATTTTTATTATACCACGGAAGTTTAGTAATGTCGTCAGCATCAATCATCAGCTGTGGCTGTTTAAGATTTTGAATGCTCCATTCGTCACTCGGGGTATCAGATAACTCTATACTCTGTTTTCTTTTTTTATATTTGCGTCTCTGTCTCACTGCGTCAGTGTCGTTAGATGACGTACATTTAAGTCTTTTGTTTTTAGTACCGGCCTTGATGCGCGATTTACCTTTTCCCTCCGTCAATACAAACAGCTGTTTAATGCACATCACTCTCTCTTCGCTCATACTCATATATTCGGGTGGGAAATTTCTTGACAACGCGTCCGCGTTCGCATTCACCCGCCCCTGTTTGTACACAATATCATAGTCATAATCTTGCATATTAAATCGCCATCGCACGCATCTCGACTGTGGGTTTTTCATTGAATTTAGCCAAACCAAGGGTCTATGGTCAGTTATCAAGGTAAATTTTTTTCTGTACAAATAAGGTCTAAATTGATTTACCGCGTAAACGATCGCCAACATTTCTTTTTCTGTAGTACTATAATTTCTTTCCGCGGTCTGTAATACACGGAATATGTATGCTACCAGCAAGTCTTGACCTATGGGACCTTGAGACAAAATTCCTGCAATTCCAACATCACTAGCGTCAGTTGTTACAACAAATTCTCGCGTAAAATCAGGATATTGTAAAATAGGTGAAGTCAGTAAACAATTTTTAAATTTAATTAATGATTCAGTACAGTCTGGTGTCCAGTCAAATTTTATATTTTTTTCCAACAATCTAGTCAATGGTTTAGAAATTTTTGAGTAATTAAACATGAATTTACGGTAATACCCAGTTAATCCCAGAAATTGTCTTACTTTCTTGACCTTGGTGGGTGGTGGGAATTCTTTGACAGCAATTAGTTTTTTTGGATCTGGTTTTACCCTATTTTCAGTAATTACATGGCCCAAAAATAATAATTCTCTTTGTAAAAAATTACATTTGTCCGGTTGAAGTTTAAGGTTAGCTAGTCTAAGTCTGTCAGCTACCTGTTTAAATTTTTCAATGTGTTCTTCCAGGGTCACAGAATAAATTGCAAGATCATCCATATACATAAAAATACTCACACCTTGCATTCCACGGAAAACTTTATTAGCCATTTTCTGAAAAACGCATGGTGCATTCCGTAAACCAAAACTAACGCGAGAGTATTGATAATGATTATAGGGTGTAGAAAAAGCGGTTTTATGTTTATCTTCCGGATGCAGAGGAATCTGATGGAATCCACTTGCTAAATTAAATGTAGAGAAATATTTCGCGCCCCCCAATTGATCTAAAATTTCGGATATATTAGGTAAAGGGTAAGCATTGCCAATTGATTTTTTATTTAATTCTCGATAGTCATTAACTAGTCTAAATTTCTTTTCTCCGTTAGGACCATCTTTCTTGGGAACTAGTTATATAGGAGAGGAATAAGGACTTTCAAAAACTTCAATAATTCCGTGTGCTTCTAACTCTTCTACCTGTCTTTTAATTTCTCTCGAGTGTTCCGGAGAAATCTGTATTGTTTAATGAAAACAGGAATGTCATCAATTGTCAATATACGATGCTGTATGCCATGGGTACAAGTTAATTTTTCCCCTTTGACATGAAACACATCTTGATAATTTTTAATTAATTTTTCTACTGCTTTAGACTCGACTGTATTTAAACCCTTGTAATTTACCAAACCCTTAATTTTTTCACATCTAATATCATTGTATATTGGTTTAACAGGAAGTGTCTGTTTTTTGTCTGCGTGAATAAGGCTAAAAATATTTGATTTTGGTTTGAAATTAGAATATCTATTGAATTTATTTTCGGTGTCTATTAATTCCAAAAAATGTTTGTCAGTTTCTTTTTTTTCTCCAACAATTAAATTATCTTCATTTATATTAAAACCCTCTTCAAATATATATTTTTCTTCTAATTTAATTAAAGGTGTTGTAACAATTATATTTTTATCTGACACATTCATTAAATTTATATAGTCGTATCCCTCGTCATTTTTATTAATATTCCCTTTTACAAATAATTCGTCCCCAAAATACAAATTAGGAATCCCCCTGGCTCTACAGAATTTTGATTAATTTTTATTGTTAGAGCAATGGTACTTTTAGCTGGTATTTCTTGTGGTGACCCACGGTAAAATTCCATGTAATTATCTTGGCCAAAACTGAATGTATAATTTTCAAAATTTTAGCTTGCATTATGTGCGGTAAAAAAGGTGGAGCCCAAAATTCCCATATAACTGGTTGGAAAAGCATTATCAACTACATGAAAAATAGTATCGCAATTTTTTATTGACAAATTTATAATTCCCAGGCTATTTATTTTCCCTTCTGTTATACCTTGCGATGATACTACTGTTTGTGAATTAATTTTTTTCGCCACGTCGACATGGAAAACACTCGAAATCACACCGTCCACAGGGTCCCAAAATCCCTGTTTTTCTATCGATACGCAAAGGCAGTGGCCAAAGAAAGAAATACCCTGCGCAAAACATCTGCATCGATGAATAAAATTTTTTCACACTGAAAGCCATCTAGCGTCAGACATTTTGCGCACTGGAAGTCATCTACCGGGAGTACGTGAACTATATTTATGTATTATTATTATTATTATATTATAATTTGTATACATATTATTTTATTTTTTTTAATATATTCTTGGTTAGGTTAGATACCATATGTCAACTGACCAAAAATAAAAATAAAATTGTACATATGTGAAATCATCATTAACTTGTTGGAAAACTTGTTTTTAAAATTGTTAAAAATGCGTAATGACGAGAATAATGAAGAAATAGAAATCTATTATTATTTACAAAAGTTAGTGGATGAAGCTGATACCATTGTCTTAGACATGTTGCCTGAAAAATCCAAATCAAAATGTCAAGTTTACATATAACAAATTTATTCAATGGACATATGACAAATTTATTCAATCTATTCAATTTAATCAATCCCAGAAAATCCCTGCACAACAAATGTGTGAAGATATTTCACTTGTGTACTTGAAAAGATTATAACGTGCTGTTTTTGTCGATTTTTTAATTAATTGTTTCAATGTTGGCATTTTAGCTCGAACATAAACATTACTATTATTTGACATAATGTCTTCCACAATAAATAAAAATAATAGTGTGAACTAAAAATTATTTTAATAAAAAACAAAAAAAAAAAAGGTAAACGTAACCTAATTTATAAACAACGTAAGAATATCAAGAGGCGCAACGTTGATCGCTCAATATCGAGTATCGACGTTATTATCTCGTGTTTTCTATGTCGTTTGTGACGAAAAATAGTGTTCGACACTCGGTGCTAAAACGGCGATCTGTGCATGGCGGATATAATCTTGTGGAACACTCGCCCAAAGTCTCGTCTAAATCTCGACTTTGGGCTCGTGTTCCACGATTATATCGCGATGCGCAAAACGCCGTTTTGGAACCTTGTATCGAAATATACTATTTTGAATCTTTTAAAGGGCATACTTTAATAATATTTACTTCCGCTCCCGTATCTAACATTAAATTACAAACCCCTTTGAGACCTTCAGTGTACAATGATATAGATGGAATATTGGTGGTGTGTATTAGATTAATTTTTACATTTATTTCTGGTCTGGAGATTGATTTGACTGAGAGGGTTCGGCTTGTTGTTGTGTTGGCCGTGGTTGTGTCCCCCCCTCGCGGTTCACTGGCCCACCCCCGTTTTTTTGAGCTTGACGTTCAAGACATCTCATCTGGGCATTTTGTAACGCAAAACAAGTGTTCATGTCATCGCCTGGTCTTCGGCAAAATGGGCAAATTACGTCATAATTTGGTTTGTTATAAAATTTTCTGTCTTGAGTATTGGTCTGATTAGGAATGTTATTGTCATTTGGCAGAGGGCCATTATTATTTTCAGCATTATCACTCGAGTTTTTAATATTAACTGGATTATTTGTTGATGGATTAGAATTATTAGAATTATAAAAACTGAAATTATTGTTGTATGGTCTAGGTGGGTAACCATTTGTCGAATTTTTATAAGAATTGTAATACGGCATATTCGTGGTATTATTATTGGTCCCGACGGGATTCGAACCAGAGACCTAGGGTGGATTTACATCAGGATTTTTTTGAGCATTTAAATTATTATTTGGATTTGAAAAATTTGATTCATTTTGTCTGTAATTTCTATAATTACCATTAAAACTATTATTATTATTTCTAGAAAAATTATTATTATTATTGTATCTTTGATTAGGAAAATTTCGAGAAAAATTATTATTTGGTGTTGAGGCAACTTCCGACGGCTTTTCAACTTTATTGGCTTGTACGACTTTAACTTCCTTTAACTTTCTTATCTTTAAACTATCAACATATTCATTATAAATTTTTTTAGTATTATTCCATACTTTCAAAAAATCTGTAGTATCCAAATTTTTGCACTCAACTCTCAAACATAATTCAGGCAACAATCCCTTTATAAACTGACGAATAGTTTTTTCCTCAATAACAAATTTACTCATTGTTCCAAAACCATCATTATCACCCTCTTTACAATCATTCAAATCATTATATAATTTTAGCACTCTACTTCCATATTCATCCACATTCTCATTATCATTCATTACAACGGTGGACAGTTCATTTCAAAGTGAGTCGAAAGTTTTTCCCGCGTAGGTAACTGTACGGAGCAATACCTCCAATTCGTCAAGTGAAAAAATTCTTCATTGCCAATTAAAGTGACTTTGGGTCCCGTGATTTTGTTTTTAATAGATAACATAAAAGCTTGTGTCCATTGTGGATCCAGAAGTTTCAAGGCTGACCGACAACTACCTATAAATCCGCGAATAAAATTTGTTTTCCCGTCGTATTTAGCAATCAAATCAAGAGCATCTCGTAAGGAACATTTACCGATGGTGACGTTTTCGACCGGCTCAGAAAATTTTACCCCGTTTTTGTTATGATTTATTTCAGAATACAATGGTACATTTAATGGTGGGCTCTGATGTTCAATTTTGAAAGTTGAATTTACCCGTGTTTCATTGTTATCATTAAAAAAATTTGGATTGAAACTATCTTTACTTTGTTGGTTAAAGTGTTTAGTAAATGAGATTAGACAGTCATTTTTAATTTGTAATTCTTTTTTCAAGGTCTCATTCTCGCGTTGTAGCTGAGTAATCGTCTCAGTCAAAGCATTCTCTCTCTCATTTGACATAATAACATTATATGTGTCACGGTCATTCATCATTCTCTCAAGTTGCTGACGACATTCATTCTTTTCCTGATTTACTTTCTCAAGGTTTTTATTTGCATGCATGATTCCCTCACTCAAAGTACTGTTTCTATCTCTCAAAATTTTTATTTATCGGTTCAAACCATTCACTCTTTTTTTCTCAGCACTCAAACGTTTTGTTAAATTTAAAATTTCATTAGACATCTGTTCATTATCAGTAATAACAAGGTCAGTCGCGATTTTCATTTTATCAACCGTACTAACAATATTATCTCCCCATTCCGTATGTTGTTTTATTTTTTCCACGGTTTCTTTAGTATTGGTATATTCAATTCCATCTACAATTTTTTCTACATCAAATATTTCTAAAGTAGGAATAATCTCTAAAAATCCGCTAGCACATGTTTGTAATTCGGTAACCAAGGTTTTTAAATTTTCCGCATCAACTTTTCTCCCCTGCATTGCTTCAGCGTGTAGGTCTATCTCTGCGTAGATAGGAGTGAAGGGCGATCCAGCCCCCGACCTAGATGATGACATTTCCGCTAAGTATTTTTCCGACGGACGAATTATTTGATGCAAAAAAATTTAATTTTAAACAAAAATATCCAAGAATTTAACTTCAATAGAAAGTTTAACGCAATATGAAAAATAATTCAAAAAAATATATAAATTTTTAGGTTTATTTGTTCGCATAAAATTTAAAATACAAAAGGTACATTTTTGTTCAATAAAGAAATAATTAATTTAATTTTTTTTTTTTGTAACTCTCGCGACGGAATATAAAATTAATAAAATTGCAATTATATATATATATATGAATATTTGTGTAAGTTGTGTGTGTAATGTACCGAAATTATTTTCTACCCCAAAAAAAAAATTTATTCTGCACTGAGTTTAAAAAAAATCTACCCCACACATTACAATATCCCACTTCTGACACCAATTTTGTTACGTACCAGGCTAATTCATTTTGAATTAATTATGGAATAACCAAAAAAAGAAAGAACGTATGACAAGAAAAATAATAGTATAATAATTTAGCAATAATACAAATTAATGAGCCTGATATTTAACGTAATTATTTAAAATCCTCTTGTTTTGTTATTCCCTACTGGGTAACGGGTTAGGAGGGAACGTGTGATTATGTAGATTCTACCTCGTTGTTGTGGTTTATCCAAAATTAAATTGAAGAGAGCGTGTCAATCCGGATGGTCGCCAGATGATGTTGATAATTAAGAATAATCCAAAAGGTAACACACAACTCGTAGCACAGATAAACAACACCCCGGAAAAAGTTCTCAGTCAATGTTTAGGATTAAAGAAGGGTAAAATTTGTAGGAATGATAAATTGTCACAGTTATTTATTTAATTTTCGATTCACTGATAATATTGTTTATTTATTATAAATTCTTAAGAGAATTGAAATTATTTTGTTTATATTTTTATCGATTAAAATGATCAATGATTTTTATCATAAATTTGTGAAATTTTTATTAAGTATTTAATTCAAATAAAATTAGATTGATTTTAAATTTAATTAGATGTTTGTCGGATAAAAGTTATCACGAGAGTAACGCTCCTTAAAAATTAAAATTAAAAAATTCCCATAAAATTATATCTTAAAGTAGGAATGAAAAAGTGGTGCCATATTTGAACCAATCATATTAAATGGTTCCCAGAGTAGTCAGCATATTTCAATTTTTTTAAACATTTTTTTAATAATAATTTAATAACTTCGACGGATGTAACATCTCGCGTTGCAGAGGTGACTTTGAAATTTGCTTACAAAAATCATTTAAAAATTAAAATATAATATTTTGTAAAAAATGCAAAATGTTAATTTTATTTTAAAAGAATCAAAAAATGATATAAAATAAAAAAGAAAAAATTTTATTGTTTGCTCGGCATTATACATTCGTTACATTTGTTAAATTATTATTTTTTATCGATTATCAATTTTAATTATACCAAGACGTAACAACGTTGATTTACAAAACTCAGATAATTTATTGAGTCTGGATAGAAGTTAAGCAAATTCATTGACCATGCGGTCTGAAAATGACGTCAAGTGATATTTTTGAATTTATAACAAATTCAGATTAACAAATTATATGGCAAAGTGCTATATAATTATTTAGTGATGTTATAGCAATGAAACCAATAAAATATTAACTAAAATCACCTACAGTTGTCAGCAGGTGAATATCGAAATTATTCTAAGTTTTTAATGTAAAAATTAAAAGCTTTTAGAGCTGGAAAAGCGGCGTACTGGCTGACTACTCACAACCAAGTGGGGAGATCGAACATCCAGGATCCAGCTCGATGGAAAAATCCTTTAGGGTAAGAGGGGATCCGTCAGGGATGTTCGGTTTTTCTTTGGTCCATTTTCCGTTTTCCTAATATCGCTTACACCTTATTGGTCGGCTTAAATGGTCTGACTTTCATTTATTGTTTATAAATATTTCTAATTATTTAATTATCATATAAGTGGTATCGACAGAATCCTTTTAATTTTAGGATTCTATCAATATCACTCATTACATTAATTTCTTATTAATTATTATTGCTAACATAGGCAGTATTGCCAACTGACATTAGTGTCGTCTCAAGTAAAATTGTCGAGGGTACAAGACCTCTAGTTCCCCTCACCGTGCTACCCTCGCAGTGCGTTAGATGGAGTTAGGCGTACCAAAATGTACCCTAAATATATAATTTAATAATAAAAATTGAAAAAGTCCGGCGTTTACCGTAGGACATTACACACGTAAGACAAATATAGTTCTTCAAAAAAAATTATCACGATAATACTTACTCTCGATGTCATTTTTTATTTCACAATTTAGTAAAAATAATGCTTCAAATCTTCTTTTTTTATAATTAGTTTTCAAAAAAATTTCAACATTATATTTTCACGATTAATAGATGATTTAAAAAACAATAAAATTTTGTGCAACCACTGTTGAATCAAAATTCATTTCTTTGTAACATTTGTGCGCTTACTTCAAACTTTTTTGATTCTACTATTCCGTTTTCAAGTCTATGAAGTTTTGATGAATTAATCATTTATTTACACATAGAGCAAATCATAATGCTCTTATGTTCTTCAAAAAACCGTTCTTCATACACATGATACTCCATTTATCAACGAGGCTGTCCAGCTCACTGAAACCGACATGTTGTAATTTTTATAGGTCGACAGAGGGGGTTGTCAAGATTATGTTGTATAACCGTGTTTTTAGATAGATGGAATGGTAGGTTCCTATCCCCTGTTCCCTTCATCTCGACACCCCTAAAAAATCTAAAATCCATCCAACATAATCTTTTTACCTCCCTCTACTATCCCATCGATAAAAAACACGTGAAGAAAACCGCGGCTCTGAAGTTTGTTTGTGTAATAAGGATGAAACGTGATCTTTTTTCATTTCGATTTTATTTTTCAAACACAGGCAGCTTTAATTCTCCTAAATTATTTAACATCGTTTGTTTGAATTTTTAATTTTTATTTGTTAAATTGAATAAAAATTTAGTATATATATATACTCAATACTATACTCACAAACTCACAAAAATAGCTCTACACATACACTATACATTCTAATTTGTAATAACTCAAAATTTTGACAAATCATCACATCATCACAAAGATAGTACACAAAAATGACGTTCCTAAACGAGCTGTAGTTGCTTTATACTTTGGTGACTCAAAACCAGAGTCAGCATCAGTTTTCCTGGATGATTTTGTCAAAGAAGCCAACCAAACTCTTCCAAGCTGAAGTAGAGTTAGGTTAAAAAATTAATCCATTCGAAATATCAGCCATCAGGCAAGTATACTTACGATTTACTAGTTTATATAAAAAAATTTAAACCAATAAAATTCCTAAATATTTAAATCTTGAATTTTAAACTCAAACATTTATTTTATCAAATTATTGAAATTTTCAAATTATCAAATAATTATATTTAATATAATGAATTTCAACTTCAATTTTACTCAATAATGTCCAAGCAAAATGCTTTTTATTACGCACTCATCCTTATGAGAGTGTTATTTTATTTTTACATGAATAAAAAAAAAATAAATAATAAAAAAAATTATCGAAATAGTTTAAAAATAACTTGATATAGTTTCTATTATAATAGGATTTTTTTTTGTGTATTGGAAATTTAAATACGTATTGCGAAAAGCATCATAAACCTGTTTATAGTGAATAATAATATTCTTGTTGTAGCGAGATAAATATATCTATTGTAACGAAATTTATTATTCCGTTGGTTCTTGAAATAAATATTATTTATTTGATGTCGATTGAATTGTTAATAACTAATGGGAGTTGGTTGTTAATAGTTCTAAGGGTCACTGCTATAGCTCTGTGGAGGGTCAAGTCTGCTACGAGTGCTGTCAGTGTGGCACATGTTTCGTATGTACTCGAGGTTCAGTAGCAGGCTTGATACTTTAAACCTCATCATGGTCAAAGTTTCCCCTCAATCCGTCGGCGAGACGAACTTATATTTTTGATTAGAATGATTATCTCAAATCCTTAATATGGGCCAATCTTGACAAATATTAATAAGTGATTCATGGCAAATACTATTGGGTTAATCTTGGCAAATATTGATGGGCGATTTATAGCAAATATTATGGCAAAATTCATGGCAAAAAATAATAGGTTAATTTTGGCAAATATTAATGGGCGGTTCATGGCAAAAATTAATGGGTCAATCTTGGCAAATATTATTGGGCTAATCTTAGCGAATATTAATGGACCATTTATGGCGAACATTAATGGGAGATTCATGGTGAATATTAATGGGCCATTAATGGCAGCCAATATTAAAATGGTGTAACGCGCCGGGCCCGGCGTATGAGAGGCCCATTAATAGCAGAATTTGCATCCATCGGTCGTTCCTCTTCAACACAGGCTGTAAAATTCTTTGACTTTAGCAATTGAAAACATAAGTCGCCAACAATGACTCTTGGCACTCATCTTTCCAACGCCTGTACTTTCTCCGTGATGAAAAAAAGTTATGACTATTATCTTCAGATTGATGCTATGAAAATAAAAAGCTTATGAATCAAAAAACACTGCACACAAATAAATTGAAATTAATAAAATATAACGAAATACCATACCATTATTACTTGACCACTTTGACAGCTCTTGGGTATTAATATTTCATGTTATCGAAAATGAAAGCGTATTGCTCCACAATTTGCAATCTGTTTCTTCCACACCCCCAAGTATTTAACATCAATAAATATGATCAACAAAAATTTTCTAGTTAATAAATGTTTAATGATGAATATTCGATGGAAGATTATTTTAGTTAATATACACATATAGGCTTAAACTCGTGACAAGCTGACATTAGCTTGTGAACATGACCATATATTGGGACATATTGCTAGTCTTATAGAAATTAGAACGGTGATGTTTACAAGTTCGACACAACCCAACTTGATGCGCATGCTTAGTGCGTTTTACGCATTTATATTTGTGAATCACTGCCTAGTATTAGAATATTCATTGTGTGTTCAAATATTTGTGCATATATGATTTATTATTCGAACCAGAAAAAAAAAATGATCATTGGGTGTACAGGGTAAAAAGTGCCATAATACAATTCAAAGATCCAGATATTCAGCTCTATTCAGTTACTCTACAAGAAGGTATGGTTGGCGAAACCGGATATTATTGCTTAAGAAATACGTTTGACTACGCAACTTCCAGCACTGATAAAAAAGAATTAATTTTTGCCAGGAGACTCGGTGGAGGTGTAATCAAACCTGGAGCTATTATTTCATGTACACTTTCAGGAAGACCGACAAGGGCACATGGCCATTAACGTCAAAGACAAAAAGTTTCGATGCTGCATGTCCAGGCAATGAAAGCAAGTAAAGGTAAAGTCGATTGCTTCAATAATTATAATGCTTTATTAATGTACACTTGATCATTTGTAGATTTTTCTTGGGCATGGAAAATAAAATATCAAGGTGATGGCCGGAACACGCAATCAACAGAACAAGTGACTTATAGTATTTGCACTCGCCTCAATAAAATAAAAGAAGCATTCTCTAAAATAGAACCAGCCGTAAATTCATAATAAGAGATGACCTGACAATACAAAATAATAAAAAAATATTACCTTAATTGAAATATCGTGCAATGAAAAATGCAGTGATAGAAGTAATTTAAAATCAGTAAAAAAAAAACAAAAAGAAAATAATTTAAGATTTTTTCTATATGTAAGAGTCAGTTGCATCACTTTTTCTTAGTTTCATATACATGATAATAAATAATGTGATATATAGATACGATGAGACAAAAAAAAACTAAAAAAAAAATATTTGATTCGTAACATTATAGAAGTACTTTAAACACTAATAATGACATAACAAATACCTTAATAAAAAAAAGGCTAGTTAGTTTTCAGCTTTCTCAAATAATTGTTAAATGATCATTTCGTTCTTCATGAGGTTTTGCAATCAAAATAAGAAAACATGCTCCATTAACAAAATAAGTTAACCTAGATTAATCCAAAAAAAATAATTGAAAAGTATATGTATTTATACCTATGTGTATGATAATATGTGAACATAATTATAATAATAAACACATATTATGTTATGAAATAATTGAAAATATATGGATGATTTGAATGAAAAGTCATAGGATATAATAGTTTTTGAAGTGAAACTTCTTTACGCAGGGTAGTAAAAAAAAAACAGTGTGACGGCCATGTAACGCTCGGAGCAAGTGACCGCTCTGAGCGAGCCAACGCTCAGCGCAAAGCAACGCTCGGACCGAGCAAGCGTTTGCCCATATAACTAATAAGAGTGAGTGAGTGAGTGGCTACGAGCGAGAAAAGAGATATGCTTTGAATGGATGTGTGTGTGTGTGCGTTGCCAATAGTGTAGCTGATCGGTTTACAGCGCTTATGAAAATAATGAATCAAAAAATTATGAATGAATACATATACTCAATTGAAAATTATTATTAGTATATTTATATTATTGATATTATTATTATAATTATTATTTTATTATTAATATCGATATTATTATTATGAATATAATGAATACCAATGATATTATTACTAATATTAAATTGATTTTATTATTCTTTATAATATTATTGAAATTATTATTATTTATAATAATATTATTGATATCAATAACGATAGTATAAATAAAAATAACAACGATAATTTCAATAATATCATCGATAATAATAATATCGATATAATATTGATAATGATAAGATCAATACTGACATTAATATTCAAGCATAAATATTAATAATTATTAGTATTCATATTTCAAATATTATTATTATAATGTTATTATTAATATATTTAATATCATTTATATTATCAAAATTATTATTGACATTTTTATTTTGTATAATTTTTTTGAAATAATTGTTATCAATAATATTATTAATATATATTAATTTATGGTATGCATGATAATAACAATAATAATTTCAATAATATATCATCGATAATAATAAAATCATTGATATTAATATTATTAATATCGATATATGATATTAATAATAATAATAAAAATAATAATAGTACTGTTAATAATATTCAAAGATAAATATTAGTAATTATCAATATTTATATTTCGAATATTATTATTATAGATATTGTAATTTATATCAATAATATTGTTAATAATTGATAATATTATTGAAATTATTGTTGTTATTATTATCGTTTATGTATATTCATAGTATGAATAATAATAATAATAATAACGATAATTATATGGATAATAATAATATTGATAATAATTTTAATAATATCAAAAATTTATAATATCAATGGTATCAATAGTAATTATATCAATAACGATATCACAATATGATATCGCAATATGATCGATATTATTATTATAAATATCATATTGATATCATCATTTATACTATATTCTATAAACATTATCAATATTATTAATATCATCAATAATTAATTGATTGTTGATATTATTAAAGTCGTTACAAATATCTTGACGAACTGCGAAAGAAGTTTCACTTTCCTCGCGCGTACTGCTAACACACACAAATTTTTTAGTTGTAATTGGGTTTCGTGATAATATGTTTTCGTTCTTTCTCTAATTCTCCGAATAATTGAAACGTAAATATTTATATAACATTGTATGAACTTAGACATGAATATAAATGAGTTTATATAATCATATATGGATGTATTCAAGTTGTTTGTAAAAGATCATCTGAACTTATATATGGTCATATACAACCTTTTGTATACAGCTCTATGAACTTCTATACAACTATCGATGGTTGTATACAACCATTCTCTAATTTGATCTATAAAATCCATGTATGGTTGTATACAAATGTCTACAACTTTATAAATTTGTATACAGAAAATGGCGATATACAACTGTATGAGTTTGCATACAATCATGTATGGTTGTATATGATTGTATACAAACCGTTTTTCCCGGGATTCTCGATTGGTTCAAACCATATTTAAACAACAGGCAACAACTTGTAACACTTTATGGAGAACAGTCATCACGATTAACAATCAACAAAGACGTTTCTCAGGGTAGTGTCTTGGGTTAACTATTATATTCTATTTATGTGAATCATATTCCATTACCAATGAGGCGTTGTCATCACTTGCTTTTTGCTGATAATCTTGTTATTTTTAATTCATCAACAGAAGAAAAACTTTTTAACAATTAATAAATTAATTGAAGATCTGTCATCGATTTATGAATGAACGTCATCAAAGCATTTAAAATTAAATTCAAAGAAAGCACGAGGCCTAATTGTGAGAAAATCATTAATGGTGAAAATAATAAACTCAACAATAAAAACTTCAAACCATAACAACATTGTAATGAACAAAGTAAAAATTACATTAAAGTTAAACATTAAATAGCTTAGAGTCAAAATTGATAATAACTTGCATGAGAATTATGAGGTATCATTTGTCTGTTTACAAGTATATGGTACTCTTAGAAGACCACTCAGCTATGGGGACTAATTATCATATGATCCAGGAAAATCGGCCCTCAAATTACACAAAATCACTTCTTTGGGGTTCTATTATTGAAAAAAATAGATTATTATATTTACGCTATTTTAAATCTACCTGTAATAAAAAAAAAATCGTAGGTACCTTTGGGAGTGAGAAAAAAAAATAAAACTACCCTAAAATTGGCAATATAGTTTTCATTTCATAAAAATTTCATAAATTTAATTAAAAAAAAAATAACTAAACTAATTGAATTGACCTTGTGATATTGATTCAAGTAATTTGAAAAAAAAAAATAAAGAATTTTTAATAGTTAATTGCATCAAAATATATTTTATTTTTTCATAAATAAATGTTTGAATATTCATATTAAATTTATATTAATTATTTATTTATTTTTTTTTTTTTCTATACAGCTTGTCGTGCTTTATATTACAAGGACTCAAGAAAAACGTCTTTAAGTTCAGCTGAATTACAACTAGATACATATACAACAACATTATTGATTCTTGCCAGTTCAACGGATGATGATCATGACGATGACTTTGTACAGTCGTAGTAAGAACACAGTCTAGCACACATTCAGTTTTTCATTTAGTTTAAATAATTAGTTCGCATAAATTAATGTACACAAATTACACATCATAAATTATCAAGTACACATAGTTCACTAATTTACAACATTAAAAACACAACAAGAATTGTGATTGATAAATTAATATAATTTATAGTATCACAGTGCCGGGTTGTGGTGAGTTTACTATCAGAACAGTTTAGAACACACAAAAGAACAAAGATTGGCATTGTAATTTATAACTACAATGTCAAAGACCACTAGTAATTATGTAAAATAATTGTTTTCAAGTAATTGTGTTTTTAAATAAATGACATTAATTTTATAAAGTGCTAAATACAATTATTATAATCGTATCGATACCAAAACCTATCACAAGCCATCCGAAATTCTTAAACTAAAATTTAAGACAAATATTACAAATTAGTTCACAAACAATAACTATGATCAAATTCTGTCCCCCATCTCAAAAAAAATATAGCTTAAAATTTAAAAAATGTCAAGGAACAGCTGATTTAGTAGCAGTGCCTTGTGGTCATCTTGAATATTGTAAAAACTGCAAGAACAAAATGAGAAACAACAACTCTCGTCCAAAATGTGATGAAATTGTGAATCGAAAGAGGAAAATTTTCGTCGTTCAGCTGGGTGATAAGTGGTAAATATTATGCATAATGTGCCTGGCAAGACATTTTCAGATAGTCAGTGATATCAGTGTCCGTTCCATCTTTTTATGGAACATCACCCAACCTCTTATTGACTCAGTGAGATCCTCCCACAAGAAGTCTGAAAGGTTTTCCTGCTGCATACCCTTTCGCAGCCTTGTGTTTTCATTAATAACGGATGTTCAGAGCAGTAGCTACTGTATACACTCAGAGAAGGATATGTTAACAGTTAACATACCGATATGTTTACATTAAACATACAAAAATTTAATGTTAAGATATATATATTAACAATAAACATAGATATATTAACTGTTAACATACGTATGTTTATAGTTAACATACGTATCTTTACGCAGCCAAATATTTTGATGCGCCTGCGCATATCAGTCTACTTCTTGTAATCTTTTTTTTTTGACATTATATTGTGATACTATTCTAATTGTAATATAATATAATATGTACTCGTGTTGTCATAAATTTATTTAAATTTAGTTTTTTTGTAAATTCATTTTCAATTTTACATTAAATTTTCATATTTACATACGTAAATGTCTTCAACTATCAACCTAACCTTCAAATTGTGTCAATTACAGATATCTTAATAGTTCACATACGCATATTAACTATTAAGATACGTATGTTTTATGTTAATATATATATCTTTGATGTAAACTTATCAGCCACCACCCATTTAAACATGGCATATGTTAACATTAAACAGGATATGTTAACTGTTAACATATCCTTCTCTGAGTGTAGCTAAAAAGCTTGAAAAAAAACACAAAAAAAATATTTTGACTTATATCTGGTTTGCTTAATGTTAAAAGGTTTTCTTTATAACCATTTCAAAGGATTGGTACATAAAATATAGTCATACCTTTATAATATGATACATATATGATTATAATATATTGGCATATAATTTCTGATCCTATAATAACAAAAAGCATTGGTGTTATGGTGGGGCTTGATGATTTTTAAATACTCTGTTTGAAATTTAGATTTAATTCGTTTTCATCAAAAAATTGATTTGTTTCGATTGGTCAATGAGAATTGCTCTATTTTAGTGTCGCATCTCGTGGTGAGGATTAGTTTGACGCGTCGGGGTGCCAACTCACGACATGAAAAAGTCTTCGTTCTCACATGGCTGCCGCGATTCCAAACAACAATATCAACATAAATAATAATCAATATCAACGTGAACAACATATTCCCAACAATAAATATGAAAACACATATATACAACGCAGTGCCGTAATAAACAATTTTTGCGCCCTAGGCAAATATATATTTTGCGCCCTGGGCAAATATATATTTTGCGCCCTATTTTTATCGATATAATGTATGAAAAAGAAATTATTGGTTAGGTGTATTTGACAATAATAAATATAACAAGCAAAACCGTCGGAATATATTAAAATTTTTTTTTTATTCATCTTACAAACAGTGCATAGATATATTCA
>MKYW01000160.1:132904-145073 GCA_015776835.1 Aphidius ervi | reverse complement strand
AAAAAAAAAAAAAAAAAAAAATAATCAATCCAGCCTTTGTAATGATAAACCCAGGAATCCCGGGAGTCATCAGTAAGTCATCCTATGTAAATATTAAATATTATGAAAATAATAATAACAATAATGATAATAACTATTGTCATTAAGTACTAGTAAATATTTATTCATTTTGGAAATGAAAAATAAAGACTTACCAATTCATTATTTATTATATATCACTGATATAATATGGTTATAAAATAGAACTTATTATCTACAAAAAAATGATTTTTTTCATTAAAATATAAGAAGACCCGGCAGGGTCTCGCCTCAATTTTAGAAAGAAAAAAAATATATAGAACGAACGCGAACTCTCTTACCGGGTATAAGTATTTTAAGTTCGCGCTCTGTGACGTCATATTTTCTAATTTATCAATTTTTAGGCTAACTATTGGCCAAAAAAAAAATAAAATAGTTTTACTATATATATCGATGGCCCTCTTTCTAATAAGCCTACTTTCGATTTTTCCCAATAACTAACAAAAAAGATATCAACATAGTAAAAGCCAAGAACAAAATCTTATTAAAAAATAAATTTCTCAGCTAAATGTCCTCGTTGCCCCCACTCTCGAGACGTTTCATGTCGTACATACGGAGATATGCATGTATGCATGGTTATCGATTATTTTCTTGTGAGTGTGTGTGCCGTACAATGTTATTCTTTTTTTTTTTTAATTCTTCCTTAGCTACATATAAGTATATATGTATATATATATACATGTTTTAATTTTCGATTTATTTATATGCAAGAAGATTTGTTATTTCTTATATATAATTAATATCGATATTATTTTATCATTCACGGTTAAATTAAAATATGCAGAAGAATCGTACAGGTGCGTGAACCTGGCCTGCATAAGTCCTAAAAAAATTATCTAGAATACTCATTAGAAGCGTCTTAATTTGTACTATTTTTTACCGCAATTGTTTTCATTTGTACCTCAAAATTAAAGGGTGGAGAAAGGGTTAAAAATTGATTTTGTATCTAGATGACTCAGGGGAAAAAAAAAATTGCTACAGACGCAGAATAATTTGTACTAATTTGTACCTCAAAAATAACAACAAAAAAAAAAATTATTTACTCCAAAATGTTAATTAACAATTGAATATCTTCTTCAATTATTGAGGTACATATTCCGCTCTAGCTCACGTTCTGCTCTTTAAAATAAAAAATAAATTATTTAAAAATATTTTTGGAGGCACCATGCAATTGTTAATAAAAATTTTTAATCAACAATTGCATGGTGCCTTTAAAAATCAATATTTTCAAATAATTTTTTTTTCGTTTTAAAGAGCAGACGTTAAGCTAATTTGTACCGATCCTAACAAAATTTGTACCTCAATAATAATAATAAAACAACAAGTTACTCCAAAATTTCAATTTACGCGGGTACAAATTCTAATTTTATCGATACAAATTATCCTACGTTCTGCTCTTTAAAATAAAATAAAAATTATTCAAAAATATTGATTTTTAAAGGCGCCATGCAATTGTTAATCAAACATTTTTATTAACAATTCCATGGTGCCTCGAAAAATCAATATTTTTAAATAATTCATTTTATATTTTAAAGAGCAGAACGTAATCTAACTTGTACCGATAAGAGCGGAATTAGTACCTCAATAATTAAAGCAGAAGATATTCAATTGTTAATTAACATTTTGGAGTAAATAATTTTTTTTTGGTTGTTATTTTTGAGGTACAAATTCCGGGCTTGGTGGTACAAATTAGTACAAATTATTCTGCGTCTGTAGCAATTTTTTTTCCCCCCGAGTGATTTAGAAAAAAAATCAATTTTTAACCCTTTCAACACCCTTTAATTTTGAGGTACAAATGAAAACAGTTGCGGTAAAAAATAGTACAAATTAAGACGCTTCCAATGAGTATTCTAGATAATTTTTTTAGGGCTTATGCAGGCCAGGTTCACGCACCTGAATTGTACGAATATAATTCTTTATATTCTCTCTCACGAATTTTTATAAATTATTATTAGTTAAACAAAATGAGTGGAATAAAAACAAAACATAAATTTACAATTGATGTCACTGAAAGTCTCAATTTTAGATGAGCTGTTAAAACACGACGAAAAAAATCACGTCAAAAAAAATCACGACAAAAAAAATTAGAAAAAAAAAATCGCGTCATAATAAATTTTTTTTTTTTTTTAAACAATAAATTCAATATTCATTACAAATTTTATTTTTGGATATATTATATGTGATTTTAATATTTTTAAAATAACTATATTTTATATTTACTTTATTTTACAAAGAAAATTTAATATTGAAAATTTTATTTTATTTCATTTTATAAATGTTCTGTGCATGTGTGTATATTCATAAACAAAAACCATTGTAATTTTATAAATAAAAATTTTATTTTATTTTATTTCATAAATTTTTTGTGCATGTGTGTATGCGTACGGTTTTTTTTTCTTCATTCAGCTGCTGAATTTTGAGCTGTAAAGTTGTGAAGAAATCATCGAACATGCCGTTATCGTTCGTTCGTAGCCAAAAAGGGTGTAAACAATTAGTTCATAATGGGTGTATATTTAACTTTAATCGTAAATGTAAAGATGGTTATTACACGTTGCGGTGTGTCCAATATTTAAAAATACGATGTCCATGTATTATACATACTTCATCCAACGATGTTACTGGTGAGCATTTTAATATTTTTATTGACATTTTTAATTTCATTTTATTGTTATTTAAATAGTAATTCTTTTTTTTCTATTATTTTGATTGTGTAGGTGATTTTATTGATGTTTTTTTTGAGCATAATCATGCGGGCTCTGCAACTAATATTTTTAAAATAAAAACAATTAATAAAATTAAAAAGCGTAGCAGAAAATCTAATCAATTGTCGAGTGTTATTATTGCTGAAGCAGTTCGTAATTTGCCTGATAATGTTTCTGCTAGAATGCCTCGTATACAAAGTTTGTTGAGGACAGTACAACGTGGGCGTACAACAAATAGACCGCCAATTCAAAATCCTGATAGTCGGGAATTGCTTGTATTACCTGAATGGTATACTGTTACCTCAAAAAATGAGAGATTTATTTTATATAATGATGGTGGTGGAGATAGAATGATAATTTTTTCAACAATTAAAAATTTAGATATGCTGAAAAATTGCAAAGTTATTTGTGGTGATGGTACTTTTTCATCCGTACCAAATATTTTTGCTCAGCTGTATACTTTGCATGGTTACATTGGTGGTAAAAGTCTGCCTCTTGTTTACGCATTAATGTCAAATCGTCAATCAAGGACATATAAAAAATTATTAAATATAATAATTAAAGCTGTGCCTGAATTAAATCGTGATATTGTCATTTGTGACTTCGAATTGGCTTTTATAAAGGCAGTTAAATATATATTTGCTGATATTATTATTGAGGGATGTTTTTTTCATTTTCGACAGTGCCAGTGGAGGCATATTGTCAGCTGTGGCCTCTCTGTCCATTGTAACAGTAATATTGACTGTGAAGTAATCTTGAAAATGTTTGTAGCATTGGCTTTTTTACCTGTTGAATATGTTGTCGCAGGTTATGATATTATATGTGCAACTGATGCCATTGTATATGGAGGAAATGAAATTGCCCAATTTTTGGAATATTTTGAGTCGACTTGGATAGGCTCTGTATCTAAAAATGGACGTCGTCCACCACGATACCAATATGAATGTTAGAATTACTATTTGGCAGTGGTAAATGATATTCCACGTTCCAACAATGGTATGGAGGGGTGGCACCATGGTTTTAATAATCGTATTGGACGATATCATGCTGATATTGGCAAATTTATTGACTGTTTAAAAAATGAACAGAGTTTAGTTGAATTACAAATTGCTCAATTTAAAAGTGGTCAATGTATTGCTGCTGAAAAACGAGCTGTATACGTTGATCATAATGCACGGATTGAAAATATTGTCAACTCTTTCAATCACTTTGATATTGAAGATTATGTACAAGCAATAGCTGATAATTTAAATTTTTAAATTTGTTTTATTTATTTATTTATTCGATAAATTTGTTAAATTTGTTTTGTTTATTTATTTATTTAATTTGTTTATTTAGATGTTTAATTTATTCAATTATTCTCTTGCCGAATATACTTGTTTGCAATATATATTTATTTTTTTTTGTCATTATAAATTATTATTTTTTTAAGAATTAATAAAATAATAGAAATTACCCTCTTTGTCTATTCCTTGGCCTATATATGTAACTAAGCAACATCTTTTTTCTTAAATGTATCCTTTTATTTAATTCAATTTTTTTTACCTAAATTTTTTTTTTTTTTAATTTTTTTTGTCGTGATTTTTTTTGACGTGATTTTTTTTGTCGTGATTTTTTTTGTCGTGATTTTTTCTGTCGGAATTTTTTTTGTCGGGATTTTTTTTGTCGAGTTTTTTATGGGAAATTTTTTTTGTCGTGGAATCGAATCAATGCATAAAAAAGACAAGTGACAAGTTATTCCAAGCGATTTATTAGTAACGCTGAAAAAAGTGAACAGTTGTTATCAAAAGATCTAAGTTATATTGTCTCTCGTAAATCAAAGGTTATCTTTGAGGCATTTAATCTTTCAACTAGACTTCTCCAAACACATCCTAGTCTGTGACCATACGATTGTGATTATCAGAAAGCTGAAACGTTGTTTAGTGATTTGAAAGTTGTAAAATGTAGCAGAACGAGTAGCTTTTGTAGAAGACTTTAACCAATGCCTAACAAAATCAGAAGACCAAATGCAATTTTTATATCAAGCAATACAAAAAAATCGGGCATCGCGTCAGATAAGCACATCCGAATTTAACACAGTCGAATTTTACACATTAATTAAACACATAAAAAATTAACACATTAAATATTTATTTATATATGTATATGTTCAAAAATTAAACAAAAATGAATAAACACATAATAATTAAACACACGTTATTTTACACACCGAGTTCGAGTTACACACCGGTAAAGAAGGTTTTGCCTTGCACTTCTACCTTGTCGATGAAATCTGGGGAATTCTTGAAAGGCATTTTACGTGTAAAAAATTCCCCAAGTTGTATCGACAAGATAAAACTGCAAGGTAAAACCTTCTTTACCGGTGAGTAACTCGATCATATGTACTTTATTTCATGTGTAACTCGCAAGCTAATATTAAATATAATGTGTAACTTGAATTCTATAATGTGTAACTCAAAAATATAAAATAATCGATGTGTAAAATAACGTGTGTTTAATTATTATGTGTTTATTTATTTATGTGCAATTCTTGAACGTGTAAATATTTAATGTGTTGATTTTTTATGTGTTTAATTAATGAGTAAAATTTGAATGTGCTCATCTGACGCGATGCAGAAAATCGCAAAGAGTATCCTGAACCAACAAAAAAAAAGAACTAGCAAAATGTGATAAAACTGACGATTGTAAATCTGATTAGTAGTGGTTTTAAAGCTAAGAAAAAACTCATACAACGGTAAATGTACTGGTGATTTTTGTTGAAAACTATTTTATATTTTTTATTTAATTTCTATTGATTTTTTTCATCTATGCATTCTTTTTAAGTATCTAAGTATTTGTTATTTTCAATAAATTACAATAAATGTTATTCAGTAAATAAAAATCATTATCGGATATTAAATTTCTGAACAAAAGTATGAAATGGGCACTCTG
Organism: Aphidius ervi; assembly: GCA_015776835.1. NCBI lineage: Eukaryota > Metazoa > Arthropoda > Insecta > Hymenoptera > Braconidae > Aphidius > Aphidius ervi. The sequence continues at coordinate 139,362 of MKYW01000160.1, read as the reverse complement.
ATTACATGTATTTCAAACGGAGAATTTTGAAAGCTGATGAGCGACATCAAAAAAAAAAAAAAAANAAAAAAAAAAAAAAAAAAATTCGGTCTAATGTATATACAGACTGTCCCGATTTGATTGGATAATAGATTATCCTCAAAAAATATAGCTCGAATTGAAAAAATTAGTCAAGTAAAAGTTGTAGGGTTTGGAGGGGGACATAGGAAGAATAAAAAAAAATTCAAAAAATTCAAAATGGCGGGGTTTCAGGTATGAACATAGTTTTTTTAAATAGACACTATATTTTTTTTTTTTCCACCAAAATGTTTCTCACATAAAAACTGACACTTTTTGTTCAAAAAATTTTTCGATAAAATCACTTTTTTTTCGGCATGATTTTCTCTGTTTATAGATTTTCTTTTAAATAATATAGCATCAATTCAAAAACGGTATTTACGAAAGTTGGAGCATTCAGGAAGACAAACACAAAAAAAAAAAAATTTCTAAAAAAATTCAAATGGCGGAGTTGGGATTTCTGAATGCTCCAACTTTTCTAAATATCGTTTTCAAATTATCGCTATATTATTTTATAGAAAATCTATCAATAGATAAAATCGGGCCGAAAAAAAAGTAATTTTATCAAAAAATTTTTTAAATAAAAAGTGTCAGTTTTGATGTAAGAAACATTTTGGTAAAATAAAAAAATATAGTTTCTATTAAAAAAAACTATGTTCATACCTCAAACCCCGCCATTTTGAATTTTTTTCTTTTTCTATGTCCTTCGAACTCTACAACTTTTACTTGACTAATTTTTCAATTCGAGCCATATTTTTCGAGAAAAATCTATTATCCAATTAAAATGGGACAGTTTGTATTTTGCCAAATATTGAACTACTTGCGATTCTTGCAAAATGGAATTTTTTTTTATCCTATTCTTTGTCTGCGAAAGTAAAATAAACAGGATGCACAGCAGAATGATTCTCGAGTAACTTTCGTAGTGTTTTCTATATTTTTATGACGAGATTTACAACTTTCTGTCAATTTTTTCTCTTTTTCAATAACAGTATCTAATTCCATCATATTTTCTTTCCCTAAACACTTTACTAAACTCTCACGATCAACATTTTCATGTGTCAAAGGATCTGGAATATCTGTGGGTGTTTGTGGAATTTCTTCGAATGTCACTGCAGATTCACCATTTAAAACCAAGTTTATTTCAACATAATTGATAAAACAAGATAATAGATACTGAAGCTTATCATATTCTGTTTTATGTTGGAATGGAATTCCTTTTTTTCCTTTTTTGAAAGTTTTAAAGTGGGTTTTGTTTCTTCGATTCGTTTAGTTTTCTTAAGTGGTTTTGACAACATTGAATCATCGAGATTATTATTGTTATTTGTTTTTTTGTTAAGAATTGACAAATTTGACATTTCAGAAACAAGAACTTCTTCTTTATCTATGACTCTGTTAACTCATTCATTTTTTATACGTCATCAAGTACAACTAGTATTTTAAGTCTACGTTTCTATACATTTTCAGTACATTCTAACATTCCTTAAAAAAGCCTGTCGATTATTGGTTCCATTTCCAATTTTTTTTCTGACTGAAATTCATCTGAAATATCAACATTATGTAAATTATCAAAAAGTAATGAATTATTTTCACCAAATAATGGAAAATATAAAATAATACAATTAAATTCAACATTAACAAGTGAAAAACAAAATTCAGTATTTCAAAAATTTGGTAATGGTATACGTAAAATAATAATAAGTAAAAATATTGCTGAAACATCAGTGACAATTGATGATTGTGTACTTGTTATTGATAGTGGAAAAATAAAAGAAAAAAAATTTAATTATTAGTCGATTATTGGTTTAATTTCCACTTTTTTTTGACAAATAGATAAATTTTTACGTGGTGGAGCAAATTTTATATTTTGGCACGATTTTGTGGATGAGTCAGATGTAGTTATATTCAAACTATTTGTTCCTTCAACATTTAATGCACATCCACCTAACATACATTTATGAAAAAGAGAGAAATTAAAATGTTTTCTGATACAAAAAATATGTTTACATATTAGAAGAGAACCAGTCCACATTGAACATTCACAGTCTTTTGGTAAAACTGTGTACAAAGAATCTCTTATTCAAAATTCACCAATCATTTCGTCTGCATTTTTTATTTCGAGTGTAACGTACTCGCTCATTTTAATTTCTTTATTAATTTTTAAAAACAACTTCAATGCCACAGCATTTCTATGTTTTTGTTTATCATGATTGTTCTCCGGATTTACTTGTCGCTTTATTTCTCTTTGAACACTTCTATATTTCATGTCTTTTTCTTCAACACGGATAAAAGCAAAAAAAAATTTTAATGCCGGTATAATTTTATCATTACGCTTTATCTATTTTTTAATTCGTCCATTTAATGACTCTTGCTTATTTTTTGTTGAATAACCCAGATTTTTCTTTTATTTATAGTGTAATGAATGAGCAAGTAAGAAGTTGAGCATGTGGTGACACATTTTAAATGACTGGTCTGGCAGTGAGGTCTTCATCAGTCATGGTACAAGAAATTGTTTTACATGCTTCAGAATTTAATTTTTCAAATCCTTCCCAAAGCCATTGGATTTTATCTTCTGTTTCATCTGCAACTATTCCAGCAATCACAAAACGAGTATTAACAAATTTATTTTCTACACATCAAATCATCAACGTAAGTTTATTTTTAAATAAATTATAGGTACCATCGAAAAATACTATTTCAGGATATGCAGTCAAATACTCTTTGAAAAATACAAGCCTTTTACCTTTTTTTATAACATATGTAGATGTATCAGCCCCTAAAAAATATTATATATACAATTAAAAAAATAATTATAAATTTATTCATATTATATATACCTATAGATAGTTAATATATATAAAATATATTAATCGCTCCAACTTTAATTAATTGCATTTACTAATACTTAGTATACTACACAACAAATAATATCAAGCTGGAAAGTACATATATAAAAAAATATTCACTGTATTCTTCTGAAAGAAAAGTAATTGCCGTTATCGACGCGATGAATGGATTGTAAAAGAGTAAAATGATAAATCACAAGGTTTTTCATTTAATAAAAATAATAACTATTTATTGTAATTCAAACCTTAAAATTTACTTGGTACTGTATGCACCGAGTATATAATACAGTGAATTTATATAGTTTTTGTGTCTATCGTAGTACAAAGCGTTGTGGGCTCACAGCCAAGTGAGCGATCCAGTTGGAGAAGTAGTCAAACATTCTCGGATCGATCCGAGAATAGGTGAACCCAGCAAGCAAAATCACGCATGCGCGCGGTGTATCCAGGCGCTGGTTTGACATCAAAAATGAAGCTGGCCGGCAGGCACTGCTATCTCGACATAGCAGTCACTCGCATTGACATTCTCCCTCCTTGACAATGTAATTGTCGACTCATGTCTGTGTGACCTCAATTGGTAACACACACAATTCAGCCACTGACCTCTGATACTCAGCAGTTTGTGTCTTCACAGTGACTGCTCTGACTGAACCATTGGCTCCAGGAAAAACCCGAGTGACTCGTGCCCATTTACCTGGCGGCAGCCTCTCATCAATGACCAATGCCATTGTACCTACTTATAATTAATATTTTATTCGCACTCAGAATTCAAACCGTCATCTAGAGTGTTTTAATTTGACGATCTATCAGCATCACATGTCAGCTTGTCAAAAAGTTTGGATGTTTTCAAAAGTTGATCATTATTTTGTTGATTAATCAACTCTCCACAACTATCTAGACAGAGGTTCAACTAGTGGTCTTCCTTTCGTTGACCCTCTTAAGCTATTGTTTCGAATGTAGAACATTTTTCTTAGCACAGTGTCTGTTAATGATATTATTTATATAATTTTGTTTTTTACAGGGAAATATTTTCAAATTTTCCAAAGCTAGACAACCCATATTATAAAGATCAATGACTGGTTTGGAATAATTGATCATTTTTAGCGTTCCGTAGGACACTTTGTTTTCGTTTTTCATGTTACTTTTTTTTATTTTGCGATAAAAATCAAACTTTATAATCGAATTGGCTTTTGAGATGCACATTTTGTTTCATTTTTCTTCCCAAAAGCAATGCAATTATTCGTTGGAATGTTTCAGCTTTATTAAATTTTTTATCTTTATTTCAGGGCTGGGCCTACAAGCTAAAATTGATTGATTACGTTGACTAATGTTTAGTAGACTTCGATATATTTTTCGAATTTTTAGATCCCTTATTTTTTTTTATTCAACAAAATGTAGTGTCAGAATTTATTATTTCAAGATATTCTTTAAATTGATGGACCGGATCGGTCGATGTTAAATTAAATTATTGTTTTTTCAACTAAGTCATCTCATGTACAGCAGATTGGCTTGGATTGGAATATAAATTAATCGTGTGAACATTACTTGCCATTGTTACTCGCAATATATCACACATCCCAGTTGTTTCAAGATCAAAATAAATTATATTATCATTATCGACAGCATTATTAACAGCATTATCACCAAACAGGCCCACATTACTCTCTTCCGTATCTCAGCTGGTTTCTCTTTTATCTATTTTCGAGACTTTTTTTTTTAATTTATAGGTTTTTTGATTGTCATTTCTTTAGAATGCTTTTTATTTACAATCAACTTTGAGAGATACACACTTGATGACGGTATACCACATGAACGTACTATCCCTTTCAAGTAATTTTTATTTTTATCATTTCTAGCAACTGTACAAGCTAAACGAATATTAGCTTTGGAAATATGAGATAGCTTTTGGGAATTTATTGAAGAAGAGTAGTGAAAGCTCTCGTTAATATTGCTGGCATTACATGGTGAATATTCTATCGCAATATCACCTAGTTTTTAGATAATATTTTTAATTTTTTGAATAACTTTTTTCTGACTAAACCACCTAGAATTGTTAAATGAACATACGATTCAGGATTTTTATTATTTTTATTATCACCAGCAATACTATACAAAGCACTTGTAATCTCCTTAGATGTTTATTTTTTGTCTTTCAATTTGATTGGTTAATTAATTAGAGCAAGATGGTCTGACTGCTGCTGCTCCATCATTATCACCAAAAAAGACACCAACTTCGAGGTCTGATTCTTTTAAAACGGAGCTATTAGTCATTAGTTTTTCACCAGGCTTTGCCTCCATTTCTATGGCACTGTCATTGTAACTATGGCGACAGTCATGGTTCTCTTCATTTTGGCCAATGTTTGCAGCTACTACACTTAGATCCATTATTAATTATCTCCTTTGACTGTAAACCAAAAATACCACAAGTATACAATCTGTCATATTTTTTACCTTGACCAATTGACGTCCTGGTTCAAGCCATGTCATATGATACTACGATACGTACAACATCATAAAAAGTTACTATTTGTTGGTCTTGACCAGCTAATTCATTAAGACTAATATTTTCAATAACAGTCAACACCGATGTTTTTTTGGTATCAAAAAACTTTCTGGTGTATCCAATGGCCTGTAAAAAGATAAAATAATATATATTCTTATTAATATTTATAAATAAAAGAATTTGTCAAATACTTTTTTGTGTATAATTCTATTTGTTTGTATAATAGTCCAGGCCCCCATCGTGCAAAAAGTTATGCTATCTCCATAAAGGTTGATTTTTTGTGTGAAGACTTGTCTTGGTGGGTACTATATTATGTCATCCCAGAAAGGCAGCCATTACGCGTAAAATATTCTTTATTAATATCTATACAATATGAAATAAATATTGGCTGACAAATAAATAGTCAAAAAAGAAAATTATTATAGAAAAACCTACCAGACCCGTAAAAAATCAATCAAAATGACATAAGTTAAGTTATGTTATTCCAGAAAGGAAGCAAGTGGGTATAACTGATTAGAAATAATGTGTAATATATGAAAATAATGCTGGCTGACAGTTATCTGGTCATATGTCCAATTGTTGCCCGGAAAAGCGCGTAAAAAAAAAAAAATTCGAATTTTTATGAATTAAGTAGAGTTATGTCATCGCAGAAAAGCAGTCATTGAACTCAAATTATCTGATAACATTTCTAGAATACGAAACAAATCATGACTGACTAATAAATGGTCAAAAAAAAAATTAACAGTCAAAAAAAAAATTGTTGAAAAAAAAAAACCAGGCTCTTCAAAAATTAATTACTGTTAAGTTATGAAGTGTGGAGGTAGAAATAACTAATATAGATTTATTATTGTTTAGTTAATTAATGTATCAGGAGACCCAGTAGGGTCTCGCCTCAATTTTAGAACGAAAAAAATATATAGAACGAACGCGAACTCTCTACCGGGTATAAGTATTTTAAGTTTGTGCTCTGTGACGTCATAATTTCTAATTTATCAATTTGCAGTCTAACTATTGGCCAAAAAAAAAAAATAAAAATAGTTTTATTATATATATCGATG
>MKYW01000160.1:117506-127755 GCA_015776835.1 Aphidius ervi | reverse complement strand
TCTTCTCGAAGAAAAAGAGACATTTTCATCGTTAGCTGAGTGAATATAAATAGCTGTATCGTAGAATTTCTATGGTAATCATGTTTTTTTTTTTTCCCAACAACTTTGTTATACGCATTAATAAAAATTCATAATTAAATGAAAATTTCATGACAATGTCTCAATTATACGAATTATTTTATCTATGTAAAAAAATTTTTACCTATACAAGAAAAAATGAAAATTCTTTTTTAACCTCCATCATATATTCTGACGATGAATATTGGAAAAATAAATTCTTCCACAGGAGAAAAAAAAAATATAACTTGAGAAAAACTTTAAAACCAAGTAAGTTTTAAACAAAGTTAAGAAAAATACATGTAATATGTCAAAAACTATTTGAATTTTCATATATAATTTTGTTTTTTTTTTTTTTTTTTTTTAATTTAATTTAACCTTTCCAACAATAATTTAAACTCAGTCTATATATACACAAATATTTCATATATCACGACCTGGGCCCATAACCTGTTAAGTTATTAGGTGTGGAGGTAGAAATAATTAACATAGATTTATTATTGTTTAGTTAATTAATTTATTATATATATAATATTAACCCAAGATGAATAGACGTGTTGCCAGTTCAAGGCAACCAACAAGAAGAAGTATCGCGTTGGCGCGAGAACACAGGTCACATGACCAGTACAGACCTCAGGCTCATATCAACATATAGACATTACCCAACAGTGTCGTAGTTTGCATATATAAATTCAACAATTACATTGAATGATTTATTCTATTCCAGAATTGGTAAACATAGTGAAATACATGAGTAGCATTATTTACTATTATTTATTTAGTTATTTAAAAAAAATTCCAATAAAAACAAATTTCATTGATTCTGTCAAAATTTTTATTTACTATTGACTATTTTCGTGGTAGTTTAAAGATATCATTTCCAATATAATGTCACGTTCGTGACCTCACCATACAGATAACAATTATCTTCAATAATCTAAATCATTTTCATTATAATCTTGTTTATCTTCATCTTTTTCATCGTAGTCTTCATCTTCTGATTGATCGTTTTGAAGAATCAGCAGATCATCGTCTTCATCTAAAGAAAAAAAACATTGATTTAAATTTTATTAAATATGAATTAGCTCATATTGAACATTTAAAAATTTTGTACACACTTGATTCGTCTTCTTCTTCTGGAGGCGGAAAAAGAACATCTCTAATGGAACCGGAAAACTGTCTGCCTGTAAACCAAACAGAGTCGTATTTCTTTTCATCAATTATTTCTCTCCAACAACAATCTGCTGGATCCAAATCTGTTGGTGTTTTTTCATGGGCGTTACTCCATACATTGGCTATATAGTAGGTTCGGTATAATTGTTGATACAGTTCATCTTGACATGGTGGCAGATTAGATGCATCGAAATTCTTTAACTTCTTTAGAAATGCTTCATCAATTTTTTTTGGAATATATGTTTTAGAAAATTTGTCATAGCGTGCTTTATTTACTTTTTTACTTTTTTCCATACTATAAATATGACAGACAAAATCTTCTAATATTGGAAAATCCAACTCTTTTACCTCTTCAAAATTGCAATTTATTAGTTTTATAAGTGCTGTTTGAAACTTTTCTAACTGCAGTAATTTCTTGAATGGTGAATTTTTCCCTCTGCGGAAAAATAAAGGGTTGTAGTCACAACTTGTTAGAGCGTGGAAACCTGGTAATGCTTTTGATACAGTCTTGCCTAAATTTTTATTTAATTCATTGACATTTATACGACGAGTATTGTTACCAGTGCCAGTTCCGATACATACGTTTATAGCCTTATTTTTAATATTATGCATATTTCCTAGCATTATAATTAATATATCTGAGTCGTTACATTTCAACATTACTTCACTCGATTTGACATACATAATATATCATTCTTGTATCAGCTTCTTCTTGTTTCAGACAAGAAAGATCATCAATACTTGTTTTTATCAATTCACCATTGGTTACTTTAAACCAATTATAATATTTATAGCTCACGTTGAATTCTTTGCTTTCAAATAACAGAGCCATTTCTTGTTTGGCCCAATCATCAATAAAAAATTTTACAAGAGCCTCTTTGTATTTAGAATTCTTCAACTCATTTGTGAAATCATTTGGTTGAACCATATTTCCAGATATTTTGTACGTTTTACCATCATAACCGTCTCTTCTTTCTCACTCATTATCTTTAATAGATGGCGAAAAATATTGGTCAAATACTACAGTTATTTTTGGTGCAGCAGACTTTAATAAGAGTTTTAAGAAGCTTCGAGAGAACTGAAGGTATGTAGCTGGAACATTTTTCATTGATCGTATTTAAAAAAAAAACCATCAAGGATAATAACGTCAAAATTATTAGGCCCAGCCTCTTGGTATAATCGTTTTTCCAGCTCTTTTCGGAATAATGATTTTGGAGTTGTATGGATCGCTCCATCCATGTGACGCATTGATGTCAGAATTGGAGTTAACGGATGAAAAAATATTTTTTCAGTATTTATATTATCAATATTTTCTTCTTGTAAACATAATCCGAGCACTCGCCCAAACGAATCTCGCTGCATACGTATTTCTTGCTCTTTACCTTTTCTTTTTATCAACTTTTTATTTGCTGAATCACAGAAAGTCAATGTTTTTACTCTATTTATTGGGTCGTAGAATGTTTTTTTTGACTGTGAGACATCAGAAATAAAATTGATTCGTCGTTGATCACCTGATGCCTCAACGTTTAATAAGAAATCAGCGATATCATCTGAAACTGGTGTACCAGATGCAATATTATATAATCGATTTTTTGCCAAGTTTGGATCGAAAGGATTAATATTTTCATTTATCATATCAATCATTTTTTTAAAATCAGAATTGTTCCTTTCAAACGTGCAGTTTCTCAAATCAGATGTGATGTCTTCTTCTCTTTTGAGTCCGGTGACTTCATACGTGTGACTTATTATCGATGTTCTGAAACCATGACTTTGAGCCCAACATGGGCGACCAGCTATTGAATTTGTCATATGTATGATTCCAGTTTGACTTCTAGCAGCATCAGCGTTTATGGTTTGTTCAAGTGTCAGGTCAACTGGTATTCTTGAAAAACTTTTTGTTGTTCGTTTTATCCCAAAATACGCTTGATTGAAGAGAACCTCTAATCCTGGATGGGTCTTGTCAACTTGGAGAAGATTGTCGTGATATTTAACAAGCCACCGTGGATAGTTTTGTTGATTAAAAACAAAGAACAAGTTTGTTATTTTAGGAAGTATAAATTTAAAAAGATCAAAATTTTCTGAACGAATACTTCTTTGTAACATTGAATAATGATTTAATATATTCAAATATCTCATATAATATTGAGCTGTCATACCATGAATTCCATCTAATGTTTCCTCTACAAACGCTGAATATTTTTCTAACATCTCTACGAGACTATTGTCTTCTACCAGGGGTTGAAAGCCTTTTTTTGTTTGGAATTCTTCAAGAGTAAATATTATACCTTGATCACTGTCGATTTCTAAATTTTCTTTTCGACAAAATTCTTTGAAGTGGAGAATTTGAAGTGCTAAATAATTTATTTGATGCAAACGATTACAACGTTTATAATGGGTTCCACCAATAAAACCATTCATCGATCCATCTGCTAATACACCACTTTCTGACATCATGTGTGTCAATCCACAACCATCAAGATACTTTCCAACAGCTTTAAAATATGCTAGAAATATATGGAAAGAGCCAGTGTAAATAAAAAGCCGTTGTATTGTGGATGCATTTTAGTTTGCAATTCAAAAGCCATTTTGGCCATTGCAAGATCGTACGTAACTTGGATATACTCTGTAACGTGACATGTTACCTTCTCACTCAATTTTAAAATTTAATTCGGGTCGCGGATCAACGAGTTTTACAGACAAAGGGAGGGACGGTAAATTTTATTCTACGACGCTAAAACTTACCATAAAAACGTCACTAAAACTAACCAAATAAACCAAATAACCAAATAACCAAATAGCCAAATAATCACGATAATCCAAATAATCCAAATAATCCATTGATGTTGATCCGAACCTGAAAATATAATTCTAAAACTAAGTTGAGGGGTTTGCCTGGGTCGTTCAGTATGCTGGTTCGTGGAGAGAGGGCCGAGTAAAGAGTGTTAAAATTAGGTCTCTGAAAATGATAAAACAATTCTCATTGCCTTATAGGCTTATTGAGACCAACCAACTACTTTGTTTTATTTTTATTATTTAATATTTGATTATAATCAATATTTAATATTTTTCTTTATATTGTAATAATCCCTCCCTCTATTTGTCAAGAAAAGTGAAGAAGGATAGCTTCGAGTGGGGACAGCTAAGAGAGATCACGAGCTGCTCTGAAAATAAAAGAGCTAACCTAATTTTCTTGGCTGTGGGACCTTTCATGTCTCTTGATCAGCTCTTGTCTTTACGTATAATTAGGGGAACTCATGTGTCCAGCTGGAGACTCAGCTGACAGGAGGATATTTGTTAGCCGTTTTGATTTTATTATTTTTGGGCGTTGTCTGTTAATTAACTCACGTGACGAAGCCATGGATACATTTCTTGAATAAAATTTAGCTTAATGAAATTATTAGAGTCGCGGTCTCTTTAATTAGTTAACTGAATACTATATTTCAAGGTGTCGCGTAAGTTTTGTTCGTTTTGAGTTCTGAGTTTACGATTATGTATTTCGAATTTGAGTTTACGTTACGTTTTTTCAAAAAAATATTACGTTTTGGATTTTGAGCATACAGTATTACTGTGTTTGTTGTTAATGATTTCGTCTGATTAATTACATTTTTCTTGTTGACTTTACCCAGCCCTTCTACTACAACCAACCCACTGAGTGATTCGAGCTTCCCTCTTGGCTATTAAGACGTTATTTGGTTCTTTTGGTTTGCATTTTCGGTCGTTGGGTTCATTTGTTATTAGTTCGTGTTATTTGTTAAATATTAAGACCATTTTCGTGTCTTTTTGGGTGGTTTGAAAGACACAGGATTTTAATGTAAGCCGTTTTTATATTTTTGAGGCGAATAAGAAAATACTGAGTTTTAATAGTAATAATACTTTTTTATTGTAATTGTAATTCACAATAAAATCTAGATTGGCGATAGAACATTTAGCTTAACGATAACAATTAATCATTAAAAAAATAATTCTACAACAAACATTTCAAGAATCATATTTGTTACGTACCAAGTCGATAATTTAAGTTAATAACAAAAGGAAAAAAAAATGATTAAACAAAAATTTGAGAATATAATTATTTTTAGACTCATATGAATTGATCAACTGGGTATTTAACATTATAAAAAAGAATCCTCTTATTTTGTTATTTCCTACAGGGTAACGGGTTAAAAGAAAGCGTGAATTATGTATTAGAGACTTCCGCCGAAATGAGAAACTTCCTGCCAGTCTGGAATTTCTTTAGTCTTCTTGGAAACTATTATAGTTTTCATGAGGTAATCTTGATGTTGTTTCCATGAAGTTGAGTCATTAATAACGCCAGATATTTGAAATATATTTTTGGGGTCTAATCCTTCATTATCAATTGTTTTTCAACATTTTTTACACGAACAAGGGCATTGAGATAGAGCAACATCATCTAAGTGGGTCTTCCCTGGGCGATATTCGATTTTAAAATCAAATTTACTTAATTTTACGATCCATCTAGCCATTTGTCTTTTTGAATTTTTGGAGGATAACAGCCATTTTTGAGACGAGTGATCTGTACGAATGAAAAACTTTTGACCAATAAGATAATGACGAAAATGTTCAATCGATTTCAATTATAGCTAGTAATTCTTTTCTTGTGATACAATAATTTTTTTCTGCTTTATTCGAACATTTACTGAAAAAGGCAATTACTTTCTCTTCACTATTTTGGATTTGAGATAAGGTTGAACCTAATGCAAAGTTTGATGCATCTGTACCACTAGAATTCGGGGTAAAAAAAGGGAAAAGGTGAAATGATTCTTTAATTTATTAAATGATGTTTCAGCGTCAGAATTCCAGATGAATGATTTATTTTTTTCGGTTAATCTGTGAAGTGGTTTAGCTATAATTGCGAAATTTTTTAAAAATTTTCTGCAGTAGAAACAAAGACCCAAAAAACATTGAAATTCTGTAATATTCGACCGTGTAGGCCACTTTTAAATTGATTTCATTTTTTCTGGTGTACAACTAATATTTTTACCATAAATAACATACCCTTGAAATGAAACTTTTTTTTTTAAATTGACATTTTTATTGTTAACTTCCAAATTCGCTTCTCCTAATCTTGAAAAATTTAAATTTAAAATATGTTCATCGAAAGTTTTACCTAGTATTATGAAATCGTCAAGGTGAACAAGACAAGCTTTTTGTATTAATCCTTTTAGTACTTTATACAAAACACCCATGAAATTTGCTGGAGCATTGCAAAGGCCAAAGGGTAGGACTCCATATTGCCACAATTTATTGCCAGTTGCAAATGCAGTTTTTTCTTTGTCTTCTGCTTCTAGGTGAATCTGCCAATATCCGCTTTTCAAGCCAATAGTTGGAAACCAACATAAACCTCTGGTGAGATTCAATAGGTCTTTGATATTGGGTATTGGAATTGAGTCTTTAATAGTTATAACATTTCGTTTACGATAGTCTTAAAAGATTCTGATGTTCCAATTTTTTTTTTTTCAACAATTACGATAGATGACTACCAAGAGCTGTAACGAGGTTCAATGATATTATTATTTTCAATTTCTTGTAATTTGTCGAGAGTTACTTCTCTATAGTAAAATGGGAAATGCCTAGGATTTTGATTGATTAGTTAGTTACTTCCAACGTTAAATTCATAAAGAATTTTTTCGTTGCAACCTAACCTATTCCATTTTGAAGGATCTAGAAATTTTTGCAAAAATTGACTGCATTTGTTGATTCAATTTCTCAAGTAATTTTGATGATAATTTCACAAGATCCGATAGAAATTCTGGAATTTCTTTTTCTGTTAATTCAATTCGATTTATCAAAATTTTTTTCGTTCGTTGATTATAATTCAATTCATCTTGAAAAAGTTTTCAAAAATTTCCAATAAATCATTTTTTTTTTAGGAAGTCTAATCCTAAGATTACGTTATCTTCAATATTTGCTGTAATAATATCTAAATTAGTCACGTTATTGTTAATTTTAATATTAAGATTTTTGATATTTTCGAAAGGGGAAATTTCTTTTGATGCTGTGAAGACTTCAATATTTTTTAATCATTTTTTCATTCTTCTAATAATAATACTGTATATAACAGTAATATCAGAACTAGTATCAAAAATCATTTGAAAATTGATTTCTTCTACATAATCAAAAAATTTTAACTTGAAATTATCTTCTTTTTTTTATAAATTTCGTTAATATTAGAACTATTTGGAACTAATTTGTCCCCCCACAAAGTTTTTCTTAGTTTTCTGAAATCCGTGCGTGGTTATTTCTATTTCTATTTTGTGAGGTGATATTGTTTTTATTCTACAAACTTGTATACTGTCCTTTTTTTTTTTAACTAGAATTAACAAATATTAAGCTTCTTTGCATTTGTATTATTGTTATAGAATTTGTTGTTTTTATCATGTTCATTTTTACTTTTATCAAAGTTATTTTATATCTTTCTTCATGTTGTTATATTTATTATATTTATTGTTTTTAAAATTCTTGTTGAAACAGTTTTACGTAGGTGGGACGCTTCGCGTCACCTACGTATTAAATTTGTCTAAGAAAAAAAAAAAAGTGTCGTAGCTCCTCAGTCAATAGACCTAGAGACTTCATATTATGATCAAAAGAAGCGTATTTTTAATACCTACAATTCGTATATTTTCGTTTTTTTAAAAAGTAATTATTAAAGCCGTAAATGCTGAAAATATCAAATTTATCATTTTGCCTTTTTTTTTTTTTATTTAATAACTCTTAAACTATCCATCCGATCAACTTCCACCGACTAATTTAAAGTTTCATTTTATTTTTATCTACAATTTGCCGCAAATATGAACGCGATATCTTGAAAATTGACAGAGATATTGATGATTAATTACAAAATTTTATTTTCGGAGTCACGGAACTGATTAACATTGGGATCTGTCAAAATTACATTGAGGCAGATTAGTCGCACGAAGTTGGCAGCCCTGCTCAGTAAAACTTACTCACACAGATAAACATATGTTTATAATAATATTCCGCAGTAAATAAAACGACATAACCTATGAGCAATATGATATTTATTTAAAAAAAAAAAAATGAACCAATTAATAATTGCACATGACCCACCGGAGTATTGAAAATTTTAATTTTCGTCGAGTGATTTTTAAAATTGTCTTCTTCGTGATAATTGCGATACGGATGAAATCTTGTATTGTTAGTTTCTCTGTCTTTTTTATTTTTAAAAACTAAGTTTGTGACAGACTCTATTTCACCAGCACGCTCTACTGCCTCGTGTCACGACTCGATTCGTGAGGTACGTAAGGAGAATTCGATACGTGGATTATTAATTCCATTAATAGATTGTTAGCAAGCGATTTGGTCAGGAGCATCAATCGCTCATTTATAATGTGCGAGGTGGGTTAGTTTTTTGATTTCTTTGGCAGTTGTCGCGAAGCTTTGATTCTGTTTTTGTTTCAACGCTATTAATTAATTATAATACGAACGAAAAAATTGTCTTGCATTTCATTTTTTATCCAGTAATTCTGTTATTTTATCAATTTGTTTTGGTTCATAGGCTGACAGGTTTTCCAATATTGCTTTAGATTTTCCCCTCAATGATGAAGCTAATTAAGCTGCTTTTTCACTTTTATTTCAATTATTATTTTCTTCAACAGTTATACATTTAATGATAATGAAAAAAATAATGATTGATATGAATACAATTATATATTTGATGATAATGATATTAATAATGAACCAATTATTGTTACTCTGTCAGTTACTCTAATAGTTATTATAATAATTGTACAAAATACAATAAAGTGAAGTAAACAAAGTTTTTTGCTAGCTTTGTTTGACAAACTTTTCTTTTACCACAGGCTCGAAGGAACACCTGATGATCTTATGATACCAAATGAACCACTTGATAAAAATACATTGGAGCTTGTAGATCTCGATGACATAATTACTGTCGAGACAGTAGTTCATGTAATAGTTACGTTAGATATGGGCTGGAGCAAACGTGATGCCCGTACACAATACCACAGCTTGAATAGACATGCAGCTATTATTGGACATGGTACTAGTCAGGTTATCGGTTATACAACAAGAAACAGAAAGTGTAGGGTATGTAGATTTGGTGCACCTAAAGATAAGCACGATTGCAGAATAAATTTCGATGGCAGTTCCAAAGCCATGGAGCCTCATGCTGCTGTTTATTTTATAGGACGAAGCGAAAATCTCAAAAGATTGAACATGGAAGTTGACATGTTTGTAGGTGATTATTAAGGCATATTATCGGAAGCAATGATAAGTCGCATCGCAGACCAAACCATCCAATTTAATTATTGATACATATTGTTATAAAGGCTGGGAAGAAACAAAAGCTTCGTTGCAACATAGTGAAAATGGTAAACCACAAATTATAGAAGTTGTCAGCATGTTAGATATTGTACAAACGTTTCTATGTGATATTGTATCATTATGATAAATGATTCATTTATTAATTAAAGAAATTTGTATTTTATTAACTAAATTAAATACAAAAATTAATATTAAACCTCAAAAAGATATATATATTTATTTGAACTAAAAAAATATTGTTTTTATTTAATATAAATTTTTCATAGAAAATAAATGGAAGGTTGTACAGGTAGGCAAATATTTGAAATTTCGAATAGTTCGTAGCAAATCGAATCAAATTATTCGAACAACTCGAATAATTTTATTTTTTTTACTGTATTTCGTAATATACTGATATATATTGTAACCGATTTTCTGACCTGCACGGCGAGAACTATCGGCCAAGGTTAACAACGAGGATTTCTCACCATCCTCCACTAAATCACCGGGGGGAGCCATGTTGGTTATCTCGGAAGCCAACAACCGTGGGAGTCACGAGAACTAAAGCGGGAACCTAACTCAGTCTTAGAAATGGTAGAGGGGCGCGGTCCACCTGATTGGATTATGAAATACGTAACCAAACCTGAGAGAACTATCGTGAACCAAGCAGAGTGTGTTTCATACGTCTATATTACATTGCGACTATACTATAGTA
>MKYW01000160.1:75707-112922 GCA_015776835.1 Aphidius ervi | reverse complement strand
ATTAGCCACACTAGGGCTCGATGATCTGTAATTATTTTGAATTTGCGACCATATAAATAGGGTCGGAAATGTTTTACGCACCATACAATTGCTTTCAACTCGCGTTCAGTAGGTGAATAATTTCTTTCAGCTTTATTAAATGTTCAACTTGTATATGAAACTGGGTGTTCTTTCCCATCTTTCATTTGAGACAGTATCCCACCTAATGCAACAGCTGAAGCATCTGTAGTCAGTATGAATTCTTGTGAACAGTCTGGGTATGCCAGAATAGGTTCTTTACATAATTCTTCTTTCAGTATTGAAAAGGCTCTTTCTTGTTCATTTCCCCAATTCCACAAGGTGTTTTTTTGCAAAAGTTCAGTCAAAGGTTTGGCCTTCCTACTATAATCTGGAATAAATTTTCTATAGTAGCCAGACAGACCTAGGAATTGTTTAACATTTTTCTGATTTTTGGGCGTAGGGAATTCCCTAACACTTTTACATTTTTCAGGATTTGGTTTGACGCCATCTTGTGTTATGACATGACCCAAGTATTGTAATTCTGGTTTTAAATATTCACATTTGTCAGGTTGCAATTTTGATTGAGCACTTTGTATCCGTTCTAGAAAAATTCGCATTTTTTGATTGTGTTCAAGCAGTGTTTTTCCAAAAATGATAATATCGTCTAAATAGACAAAACAAATACCTTTTCCGATTAAATCTTTCAAAATGGAGTCCATCAATCGTTGAAAGGACGATGGAGAATTTTTTAGCCCTTGAGGCATGCGCAAAAATTCGTAATGGCCATTAGGCGTACTAAAAGCTGTTTTATGACAGTCTTCGCTATTCATTGGAATTTGATAAAATCCACTAGCTAGGTCAAATGCAGAAAAGTATCGGGCATTACCTAACTGATCTAAAATTTCTTCGATATTCGGTAATGGATAAGCATCTGAGTGTGTTTTTTCGTTTAATTGACGATAATCGACAACTATCCGCCATTTCTGTTTGCCTGAAGCATCACGTTTTTAAGGACAACCCACAAAGGTGCGTTATACGGAGAGTATGATTCTTGAATTATTCCCTTTTCTAACATTTCTTTAGTTTGAGAAATAATTTCTTCTCTTTGTATAGGAGGGTATCTATACTGCTTTACATTGATAGGTATTCCGTCAGTTGTATTAATTGAATGACTTGCTAATTGTGTACATGGCAATGGATCACCTGGTAAATGATAAACATATTGAAAAAAGTCAATAATCTCCCAAATGTCATTTCTATTTTTTACATTTGGAATGTGGTCTAATCTTGTATTTTTTTTCAATAGATCACTTCTTTCTGTTGAATATGTCAGATTGATTTTGAATATTTTTATGCTTTTTCTATTAAATATAATTGTTTTTTGTTTAGTAAGAATTATCGCGTCTTTTTTTTTTAAAAATGGTCTTCCTGCAATTCCATCTTCATCTAATGGAAAATTATCAGGTACGATAAGAAAGATGTGATCGACATCATCAATCGTTATTTTACATTCTTGATCGCAGTTTATTGGATTATCATTAATTCCTGTGATTTTAGCGTTTACAGTTCTAATTGGTAATCCGACAGTACATTTTTTTTTTATTACATTTGCTGCTGCCCCGGTGTCTGCCAAGAATGAGTGTTCTCGTTGTCCGTAGGCACTGCAGATTCTGAGCATAAAGGTTGCTCCAGAGTTTCGTTCTCTCGACACTGTGTATAATTTATGGGAATCGGCGGTTTTTCGAATTGACGTCGATTTTAAAAATTTTGAAGTTGAAAATATGTTGGTCTTTTTGGACAGTCTTTAATGAAATGTGAAAAACTGCCACATCTATGACAAGGAAATCTAGAATTTTGTACTGACTGTGGTACAGTGTTAATCGGTGATTTTTCATATTGTTTAAAAGTATTCTGTGGTTTTTCGTATTGTTTAAAAGTGTTTTGTGGTCTTTCAGTTTCATTATTTTTCCCGAAATTATTGTTCATTCTTGGATACAAAGCACGAGAAATTTCTTCTTCTTTTTCTGTTTCGAGAGCTAGGTTTTGAGCTTGACGAATTGTTTCTGGTTTCCCGGACCTGACAAAAATTTTAATATTTGAACGAAGACCTCGTATATATTGAGAAAGGCCTTGTTCTTCTTCATTTGCTAAAATGATATGCCGTTGCGTTAAACTTATTTTACAATTATTATTTATCGACCGTTTAACATTTGCATGGTATTCATTAAATCTTTTATTATATAGTGTTACATTGTCTCTGCCTTGTTGGCATTGACTTCTTTCAAGAAGTGAAACATCATACGATTTATTTTCCCCAATATAATTTCGCAATACTTGAAATAAATCATCAGAAGTTCTTATATCATTACCATCAATCATTTTTCTTGCATTTCTAATTATTTTTTTTAAAATAATTAATCGAAGGAATGTTGTTTTTTGATCAGCCTGTATATCATTGAGCATAGAATTTATTTCAAATATAAATGTCTCTACTGAAATATTATTCCTGTCAAACTCGGTTATCATTTCAAGGTAAGCTTTAAGAGACGACATTGATGCGACGATCGGGTTACAAGCAGCTTCAGATTGTTCACTGCTGTTCCCATCGTTACTTTCATTTTCATTATTATCATTATTTTCGTTGTTTGGAGTATTATTATTTCTAAGAGTTTCTACTTCTGATTGAAGTCGCGTTAACTGATTTTGTAATGCAAGTAAAGTTTCGTGTAAGTTCTCGTTATTTGCCATTTTATTTTGCAAATTAGAATTAATTAATATTATAGAATTTTCTGAGTTATTATTTAACGATTCGGTTGGATCGGAGTCGTCGGTGTCGATTACTTTTTTCTCTTCTCGATATTGAGAGTTATTCAGAAGTAAAAATTAATTACTTACAGTATAATTCCAAATTTCATCGTGTCTTAAATTTCTGTTCTTTTCTTCTTTTTTTTCTATAATAGTTCACTTTTTCTGGTCTATGATAGTTCACTTTTTTCTATGATAGTTCACTTTTTTTCTATGATAGTTCACTTTTTCTTGTCACCACTGTTTTGAGAAAACCTTTTTTTTTCGCTGCCACCAAAATATGTTATGCCTTATTCAATAACTCAAATAAAACGCTCAAGTAGATTATTAATATTAATGTTTATTCAAAGATAATGTGTTACATATAGCGACAGCCTTCTGACTGACTACCCGCACCGGACAATGCTAAGCGTCAGTTCAACTTTGAGATTCATCCGCGCTCTGAGCCCTACATTAGGTATCAGTGCGACGGTCATTTCTCTGAATTAAAATAATAAAATGCTAAATATAATAATTAATATAAAAGTATAGAATAAGTATGCGAGATGCATAACAATATATACTGTTTGGAGTTATACCAAGTATATGCATTCTTACACGCTACAATATAATATAAAAACAATAACATTATGTTTATCTTTTATGCCCATCCGTAACAATATGTTGAAAATTTATATACTACTGAATGTATAGAAAGTGTTCAGAGAGTCGAAAGATAAAGAAACAATCAAACATATGGACCTAAATCGAATATACAATGTATATATAATATACATACATATAAAAATAATATAAGTATATGAATATATGTTTATATGTAAATTATAAAAACTATATCATTGTGATTTTTCCTTTTAAATATTATTTCCTATTATAATAATCATACGGCTTACTTTATTCTGAAATTATTAATTATTATATTTGCCGGAAATATTATGATAATTACTACAATTGATTGAATATAGAAAAATAAAAAAACAAAAAAACAGAGTCAAGTGCCCTTTGCATCCTAAGTGTTCCGTAAGGTTTTTTTTTTTTTCTCAATTTTTTTAACATTTGAATTCATTTTACGAAGGTGGGATAGGCGCGAAGCGCCCCACCATAGCATTGCTTTCTGTACACTTTTTAAGAAGACCACTCATAGTTTCCATAATAATTAAGATAGACTGTTCATATTAGGCTCAAATGAAAGATTTTAGCAAAAGCCACAGCCTCTGATAAAAATAAAATTGTTGAGATGAATAATAAAACTATAAATTACAAAAGAAAATTTTAAAAAATTTTAAAAAAATATTCAAAGGGAAATATTAAGAAAACTAAGCAAAAATCATGGATGCGAAAATTTGACAGAATAAAGTACGAAACGAAATTGATATTTTTAAAGGTAGTTTTCATTTTTATTTGTTGAATTCATTTATTTATTCAACAAAAACCAATATCTGTTTTTTTTAGAAATTACATAACTTTTTCAAAAATCATCTTACATGTTTTTTTTTAGTTTTAATGGATTATACATGCCAAAATCTACAACCAAGGCTATACTCGGAATTTTTTCAACAATTAGTTTACTTATAATCAGCAATTGTTTATAAAAAAAACCCGAGTAAGTGCTTTATACAATGAAATAAACCACAAAAGAGTTATTTCTTGAGCATTTTTAACCATGTAACTTGTAGAAAATGTTTCAATGAATTTTTTGACGATAGTACGAGCTCTTTTAATTGATTAGTTAATTAATAAATAAAGATTTAAACAATTACGATAGTCGTTATTTAATAATTTTTTTAAAAGTTGTCGAAATTCAGCGGCAGATAGCAGCACGAAATTTTAGTGATTTTCCTATAATTCCTTAATGTTCCCTATACAAAAGCATATGAGTGTAAAAACTGAATGACAGATGGAGACACTGTTTATTGACAATAAAAGCATTATCTTTTTTATCATAAATGATTGTAAGGTTAAGAATTCAATTATTTAATTTTATACATATTGTGTGAATAATATTGGACCAAAAATGATGTACCCAAACGTGCCATCCCACCGGAGTTTTGGAAATTTTCAATTTCCAATTGGTAAAAGACTAAAGGTCGTCCGTTAATGCATTTTTTTTTTTTTATTTTTATTTCAAAATAAAAAACTGTTTTTATCTGATAGGTCAATATTTCAAATTGGGCCTTGCGAGGAAATAGAAATAGTAAATCTTATGAAGCCCACAAATAAAAAAAAATTATGATCGATTTTGGGAAAAAAAAATTACATTAATTTGACATTGACAAGTTTGCATCATCAATTTAAAAAATATCTTGAAATAACAAATTCTGACACTACATATTGTTAAATAAAAAAAAAATAAGGGACCTGAAAATTGAAAAAAAAATTGGTAAAATCTACTGACAAAGCGTCGTCAATTGAGACATAAGCCAACGTAATCAATCAGTTTTAGCTTGTGGGCCCAGTCCTGAAATTAAGACGAAAAATTTATAAATTCTAAGAAAAAATCACATCGCTTTTGGAAAAAAAATAGAACAAAGTAGTTAAACGAGGAGAGTTCTGGATAACCCCCTTGCTGTGCTTTATTGTTCTTTACGACAGGGGCTCCACGGGGTCTATTATGGCTACGGATGTGGCTAAGGTCATGTAGCTGAGAATTATTATTATTATTATTATTATTATTATTTATTTTATTTTTTTATTTATTCATTTATTTATTCATTTAATTTTAATATCCCAGCGGCTGGAGGCCATCATTGGGACCAGGATAAAATTGCAGTAAGCAATTTAATACAAGATACATAATAATATTACAATTTCTTAAAAATATTTCTTAAAATTATTAGAATAAATGTTATTTATAATAATCATATTATAGTATAGATCATAATTATTTAATTTGTGATGATAATTTAAAAAATAATAATTTAAAAGTTAAGAATGAATAACAATTTAAAAAACTAACCAATTCAAAGTCAAATCAAATACTATTCTAAGACTATCTAGACAGTTTAACACAGTCAAGTATGAAGCCAGGTGTAATGTGCTCACATGACATAATTTTGCTAAATAATGACGTATGTACGTATTGTAAATAATGGCAATCATTTAGTGTTGTAATAGGCAGGTATAGTTTGACATCATCAGCATATAGTAGTGTATAGCAGGACAGTCTATTAGATAAATCATTAATATAAATGTTGAATAATAATGGGCCTGAATTAGACCCTTGAGGTACACCAGAAGTTGGTGTATAAGGTAATGATAAGGTCCCGTTTACACAGACATAACAACAGCGATCAACAAGGTAGGACCAGATGAGGTTTATGAACGAGAGAGGCAAATTAATTTCAATTAATTTAGTAACTAAAGTTAACCAGTTTATCTTGTCAAAGGCCTTCGTCATGTCTGTATATATCACATCAACCTGAATGTTCTTGTTAAGACGTTACATATTGACTAAATTCCACAAGGTTAGAACAGGTGCTACGCATGGGTATGAATCCATGTTGGTAGCTAGACAGGTAAGGAGAGAAGTAGGACATAATAACCTTGTAGATGAATTTTTCAAAGAGTTTAGAACAAACAGGAAGAAGAGATATTTGTTTATAATTTGAATGAATTACCTGCTTTAAATAGTGGTTTAACCACTGAGTATTTCCAACAAGTAGGATAAGTACCTGTAGATATAGCCATATTAAATATAATTCTCAGAGGTTCAATCAGTGCATCTGGACAAATCCCCATCAACGAGCCAGGCAGGTTATCATAACCACTAGTATTATTGTTCTTAACAAGTAGGATAGCACGAGCAACATCCTCAGAGGTAATAGTAATATCCTGATCATTCAAAAATCCACTGTCCATAACCAAGTCAAAGCTTGATTTCACATTAGTATCTAGTTTATCAAACACACTGGAAAAATGTACAGCAAATGCATCAGCTATATCCTGAAGATTATAATTAATAATATTGTTAATCAGAAGACAGTTCAATGTGTTAAATTGATGCTTTTTACTATTAATATAATACCAAAACATCTTTGGATTATTACTAATGTTGCTCTCAATTTTCTTATTATGTAATTCAAGATCTCTAGTAGATACTTGTTTTATTGCTAACGTAATTGATTTGACTCTAGAATTTATTGCTGATGAATCATTAGATTTTTCAATTTTTAGATACTTTTGTTTACCTTCAATAAGAGCAATCAGTTCAGTTGAGTACCAATTTGGATACTTAGAGGTCCTGTGATGATATTTAGGAGGATAGTAATTACTATCAATTAATTTAAACAAAGCATCATAAAAGTTATTACAAAGATCATCAACTGTAGTTGTAGTACCATCAAGGTTGAGCTGATTGACCCAGTTTATACATCTTAATTCTATCTTAAATTTATCTACATCTAAATATTTAATATTATATTTTGATGCTAAAGCGAGTGATGGCTTAGAGCTAGTACACATGGAGGTAGAATGAGCAATATACAGATGAAGAGGAGGATGGTGTTTAACCAAAGCAGAACCCTGAGAAACGATACAAATGGCACCAGATACTAAAATGAGGTCAAGAAGTTTACCATGAGAATTAATAACAGAATTGAGTTGTTGTAAATTAATTGCATTAATGAACATAGACACAGTAGAGTAGACCTTAATATTTGATGATTGTGATGTTGTTTCGTAATCAGGCAGGTTAAAATCACCAGCTATAATTGAATTGTTCTTGTATTTAATAAATATTCTTGCAGCAGTTTCATAAACTTGGTAAATATTTTGCTCTTGCTATTGACAATATCTGGGGGAATATAAACTACAATTATTCTGTTTGGTGAACCAAGATAATCAAAGTAAATTCCAATTATATCAATCTCAATAATATTAATGATCTCCTCTGGTAAATTAAGTAAATGGAGATTGTTAAATTTATTGAATTTCAACGCACAGAGTACTCCACCACCTTTTGATTTATAATTAGTGTCTCTATCAGCTCTAAAAACAACAAAATGTTGGCTGTCGAAGTAGTGATAGGATGATATACTATGATCCAGCCAAGATTCAGTAATGAGAATAATGTCAGGATCAAGTATAAGTGAATTAACATACGTATCTTCGAATTTATTTTTGATGCTCCTAGTATTTTGATAAAGAATAGTAAAACCTAGATCAGAGTGTGCCATAGTATCAGTAGAATCAGAACTAAAAGATAAAGATAAATTAGCTGAAGGAAGACATGTAGGTGATTGAGAATGTACAATATTTGTTTTAGACAGTGAAAGTGATTTATTATTGCTATATAATGTGCTATTATTAGATACTATCACGTTGTTGGGTGTGTGTTGTTCAGAACCTTGAAGAACCCATTGATGAACCTGATTCTTGGGTTTGTAACTCAATTTTGTGCCAGCTGATTCTTCAATTGACGTCTTTGAGCCAGTTGTGCAGGTGTAAAGTCATGTGAGATAACCACTGCGGCTATCCAACCTGTCAGTGATTTCGCTTTCTTCAGCTTCATGAATCTCTGCACAAAGACATATTTATAGAAAATACTATTAAATTTTACCTTTGTCATTCTGGGCTTTGATAATGTGCCAGAATGAGGGTGAATTCGTGACGAGGTCACTTCGACAGTCCCAACACTCGGTTGAGAATCAAAAACAAACTGTATTAGTTGATCTACCTTACCTCTATCACTTACAACACGTTGGGTAATATTTACATTATTATCTGGGTCTTCAGGTATGCCAAAAACAATGACGTTTGGCATACGTTCCAGTATTAATTTGCTATTATTTATATCATCACTCATTTAAGTGATACTTGTTTTATTATCAGCAATAGTTGATGTATTTATTTTGATTTGTGTTGTGTTGTTGCCAATTGTTGTATTTAGTGTTTGTATGTTGATGTTGACCTGACATAATTCAGCATCAATTGCTGCAAATTTTTTATTTACAGTAACCGTAAACGATTTGAATGTATCAATAATATTATTTAGTTGAGAATCAATTGATGCATCAATTGATACAGTTTGTTGATCCAGGAGACTCTTGATCTAATCAAGTGTAATATCATTAGCCATTTGTGTACCAGCAGTTGAAGTAGATGTTATTTTTTTACGTGGACGACCACGTCTATCAGCCACAGATAAAGTTAAGCCAGATGATTGTGACATAGTACTATTGGAGCTTGATTGTTGCGAGTTGATTAATGTGAAATTATTAGAATTAAATACGTCTTCATTGAGGTCCAGAGATATGCTGCGTCTTGTTGGAGATCTCACTATTGACATTATGTATATATAATACTACAGCTGTACAGCTGATTGACATTAGCGAGTAGCGACGTCTGGTGTGAAAATTTAAAACCCTGGTAGGTAATGTAGTGCAGAATAACAAAGTGCTGGTGGTGGTGAGATTACGAACTAACTGCAATTTATTGAAGATAAGGCAGAATGTTCAGACGACCACGCCCAAATCACCAGGTTTAGAAGATGATGTTGATGCAATGCAGCAATAAATATATAGCTGACATACACCAATAGGATATACACCACAATTATGAAGCAGCAAAATGTTTAATAATTAGACAATTATTTTAAATTAGCGCACTTTAATTAAACATGATATTCCCAAATTTAATGAACACAGAAACCACGCTTATTCTTGGATATTATGTCTCTGATGCTTTTGCAGTTTATTAATTACTATCACTTTATAATGTTTATGTGTCTTATTAATCAAGTTGTTAAACACTTTTATTATTATTATTATTATTATTATTATTATTATTATTATTATTATTATTATTATTATTATTATTACTGTTGAATTTAATTTTAACCATACGTGGCTTAGTGTTAACATTAGTGAATGGAAGTATTCTCGAGGATGTATATTTAATGTTTAAGCCTGGAATGCTTGTATCATGCATTACAGTATTTACTAAGGTATCAACCTTACCTCTATCACTGTCTACGCGTTGTTTGTTATTCAGATTGTTATCAACTTCTTCAGGTATATTAAATAGTATGACATTATTTGCTCTAACCAACAATTCATGATTGTTAAT
This sequence comes from Aphidius ervi, assembly GCA_015776835.1. NCBI lineage: Eukaryota > Metazoa > Arthropoda > Insecta > Hymenoptera > Braconidae > Aphidius > Aphidius ervi. Next base: position 103,052 of record MKYW01000160.1, on the reverse strand, counting down.
AGTATCAATTTGTAACTTGGATATGCATTCAGAGTTTTTATTCTCAAGAGTTTGAAACTGATTAATGTTGTTACTGTTCTCATTGACTTGATTTTTGACTAGAAGTATTTCATTGTCAATAACCTCAAATTTTTTGTTAACAAACACAGTAAGTGATTTAACATCATTAAAAATAACGTCCAATGCACCCAGTTTATTCTCAACAACAGATACATTGTTAATTAAAGTTGATCGTACATTATTGATTAGTGTTCTTAACATATCAGTCATACTGGAGTCACTTGTTGAGTTAGATAAAAGGGGGTTTTTGCGTGGACGGCCTGGCCCCTTTTTATCCTGACTGACAGTATTGTTCACGAGCTGTGTACTAGCACTGGATGACATCTCAATTGTATTTACAAACACTTCATCAGCAGAATCCTTAATATTACTATTATTGTTATTGTCATCAGCTGATTTTGACGTTGAGCGTTTCATTGGTGAGTGCAACATAGTAATTTAGAAGAAAGGGCGGTAGCACCATCTATTGACACACTTCATCGACAAGTCAATGCTTTGTCGTTTGATATTATTTCAGCACTTATAATAGACAAACCTCGTGGTCAGAGAATATCACTCAAAACAAAATGACTATAAACAATTAATAAGTCACAGTATTAATGTAAATAATTATTCACCACGATGGCACTATGTATTTTAATTATTATAAACCACTTTTACTTCGGTATTATTCAGCTAATTAAATAAAGTATTTAAAAAACAAGGAGTGACGTAAAAGCTTAAACTTGCTCGCCCGCCATCTTGAATTTGTGTATTATTATTATTATTATTATTATTATTATTATTTTATAGTTTTTTATTTTTTGATTTGACAAAAAGCTCAAGGAAATCGAAATTTTGACAACTTTTAGAATTTATCTTAGAGAATTTATTCTTACAGAATTTATCATAAAAATAAAGAGTTTAATTTATTTCATAAAATTGCTAGAAGATTTTTATTGAGGGTGAGTTCGAAGTCTCAGAATCATTGTCTTACGAAAATTCTATTTAGAAATATTTTTTTTATGTACATGAGTTGAAGCAGGAAACGTCGTATTTCGTGCAGGAGTCATAACAAATATAAAATTGCAGAAAGAGTCAAAATTGATTTCAAAACTTTTCAGGATAGTTTTACTAAGGTGTTTTTCGAATATAGGAATCATAATTTCACAAAAATTCTATTTAGAAATATTTTATTATGTACATGAGTCATTTTGAAATGAAATATTTGATTGCATCACAGAAATAAGAGAATTGAAGAGTAAAGGTGATCGCGAGTTTGATGAATGAAGTATCATGTTTAAATTGTGGGAAGGGTTTTTTGAGAGACGCAAGAAAACATAGTTATAATTTGCTCTTTTTGTAACTGGATGATTAAGTTATCAAAAATACTTAGCCGTGAAAAACTAAATAGTAAAATAAAATGTATTCAAACTAAACACCCACAAAAATGTCATGAAGAAATGAATTTTGCTTTAACAGTAGTTGCAGAAAACTATCTTTTTCTCGTGTGAACGGAGTGTTGATATTCTTTTAAGATTATTACTAAATAACAATAACAAATAATTGAAACATAAATGTGAATTACTATTTTTACGAAATTGTTCCATGAAAAATGACAACAAGAAAGAGTATGATTGTGATAATTATTTTGAAAAAACTATTTTTTCATTGTTATTGGAGAAACAGGCACGCGAAGCGCGCCTAGTGGTTTTCGTAATATAAAAATAAAGGTTTGTAACATTGACAAAAACACACCCAAACTACCAATCAAAAAAACTACCTTTGACCCTCTTTATTAATTTATTTAAAGAAAAACAACGATTAATCGTTATTATTGAACCATGTTCTCCAAAACTCGTTGAAAATATTATCGGTCTTATAAATGCAATAAAATCGATTGGTATAAGTTAATGCAAAACTATCTTTTACAATAATTATAATAATATTAACAAGCTATTTTTTTATTAAACGTGTCAATTATAAAGTAATAAAACTAAATTTCAAAAATATCACTGAGTCATTATGACATTTTGTCGTCTTTAGTATAATAAACAAGAAAAGCACTGAGAAATAAATTATCATATTCATTGAGATTACTGGTAGGCAATAACTGTTAGGACCTACTAGTAATCTACTGATTTTGCCAGTAGTATCTACCAGTAAGCTACCTGTATACTACTGGTAGTATCTGATCCTACCAGTTATGGTTATCTGGGCTATCTTTTTTTTGACAATCATCTAGTGTATAAGACAAAGAAGATTGTTCTGATCTTGCATTGTCAAAAGCGATTGATATATCCGTTGACTTGTTTTTGAGAATAAAACAAATATTATATAATCCATAAATCAATAAGGATCAAACTTTACTCAAATCAACTTCAATTATACAGAAGTAGATTAGAAAAATAATTATGATAACCAATTATCAGAGAAGAAAAACTGTAGCTAAGGAAAAGATTGTATACACAAAAAAGAAAAAAACTACTCTATCAAATTCTCGCCCAACAGAACAAATCGAAAGTAAAATTTCAATTCTTTGTTATTAATACTAATTCAGAATTTATTCATATAATTGAGCTATATATGATTAAATACATACCAGTCATGTTATCTACCGTTTCCATAAAATTTTCTTAACTCAATTCTCCAACAACACTACGACGTGGTTTATTTTTTTGATTATCAATGAAGTTTTGTTGGTCTTGAGTTAAACAAAAGCTTAAACAATAAGCTTTACTGTCAGAAACAATATTAAAAAGCTCGTCAAGATTACTTTCAAATTTCATTTGTCGAATATTCTGCGACTTATGATTTTTCCGACTGTTATTTTTCTGCAACAGCTTTCATTTTGAATAAGTTTGATCATTTTTAAGACAGAATTTTTCATTTCACTCGTTTAAATTCGTCATAAATTCCAAACTTCTTCTATCTCATTGATAACATCCATAGCACATTGTTCTATTGTGATGTTAGATGTCGTAAATTCTTAAAAAAATAAAGCTAAGACTCGTCGGTTAGTATATAGTTTACGCTGTAGCTCCAATAAAAAGAACATATGATGTACTCATTTTTCTATCTAATTTGCAACTACGAATATCTAGTTATAATAATAATTGAGTACTCATTAATTTCAACACTGGTATTCGCAAATACAAACCTCACTATTTTCCTCGAATATTCAATGGAAAAAAAAAATACAAAATTACCAGCAAAAAAGGTTTGAATATCAATAATGGTGTCACATCTTCTGTTCAACACAATAGAAGCAATACTGATGCTTACTTACATCAGAGAATGCTTATGATTTTTTTTTTTTTTTTTTTTTTTNTTTTTTTTTTTTTTTTTCTTACAAGATTTAATTAGATGAAGAAAAATTATGCTACTTCTTCATTGACTAAAATTGAACGTCATTGAATCAAATCATATGTATTAATACAACTTTTAAGCACAATCCAAAACTAAGCTTTCTTGTGATTGGTTAAATAGTAACGAAAAAAAATTTTTTCCACTTGAAGTGGGAGAATACTTACAAGGTCAGAATTCCACATATTCTTTTAAGAAAGTTATTTGTGGTAAAAAAAAAAAATTATTTTTCTGCATGAAAAATTCAAGAAAAAGTTTTTTTCAAAATTTCAATTTTTTATAACAATATGAAATAATGAAAAAAATATAATGCAACAAAGGTTCATTTTTTACATTGAAAAGTCAGGTTTTATATGCTGTTCATAGATCGGACAATCATATATTATTTTTTAAGGGGAATGACAACCTTACATTTTGACCTAACTGTTTCCTTATTTTTACCAACAGAACCACATTCGCTCCATCTGTGAGTCCGAATCGTATTAAATATTGGGACCATACTTGAGATCATTCGGTGGTAAAATCACTTGTAATTATTCAGTAACTTTCTTTAAATATACCGATTCGTCCGTACATTATAAACTATTATAAATATTAATATTTATATTAGATCTCATTTTATGTAATTTTATACAACTTTAATGCCTACCAGCTATCTATATATATACCACTATTGCATACCCGAGATGAAATAATTGTGACTCCAAAAGACTCTGTGAAACTCTTGTAAGTTCCTTGGCGTTCTCTTACGTTTTTAGCGACTCCACGGGACTTTTTCCACAAAAATATATTTCATACGATATATACAGAAATGTTTTCGGAACTCTGCGACGCTTTGCGACTCCCAATTTTTTTTTAAGACTCCCGGAGTTTCTTTAAGGCTTCATGAGTCTCCCTATTATTGTTGTTACATATACAATTTGAGGAACTTAGAAAATTTCAGTCGTATCGATACTTTTTTTTACTCTAAGTTCTTTTTTCTCACTATACTTAGAAAAAAACTAACTTATCGACTAAAAATTTTCTAAGTTTTTTTTTTTTTACTGTACTTAGAAAATTTTTAGCCGTATATCAATTTTCAATAATTATTTGAATATTAATTAAGAATTGCTAGTAATTTATGATGAACGATTTACTAGCAATACATAATAAATTGGAAGTGAATAAAATTGAATAATTTTGAATATGAAACTTATTTTAGAGTGTAGAAGAAATAATTTTTATTTCAATGACAAATACGTTTCATTCAATTTCCATTAAATTAATTGGTTCAACAATGTATGAAACATTATCTTGTGCAATTTTCACAAAAAAACAAACACATATGAGATTTCTTATTTCTAAGACAATAGTATCATCAGTTCGTGTACATTCGAAAATTCTAGAATTAAGACCATTTTGTACATCGAATTTTGGGGAAATATCGCATTTTTTAATAATGGCGTAGTACTGGGCTCGACATAGATCGTCACAAAAAGATGTGCATAAGCAATTCGAGACCTGAACGAAACAATAAACATTGCCAAAAGCTATTTGATTGTTTAACATGTATTTTACGTAATTCGAATTGGTTTGAGTTTGTCGAGAATACATTGTGGACCTATATAAAATTGTCGCTTTCATCAGTCTAAAAAATAATTTTATATTTGTTCCTCTTATGTCTGACATATTTAATAAATTTCTTACATTCTCAGGGATCTCTTGATTTTTTGATACAGCACCAATTGCATATAAACTCTGACTTAGACGATGTCCTTTGTATTTCCTTTTGACAGACGTCAAACGTCTACAAAAATTTAAAATTATACTTTCATCATTAACACTATTAATCAGACGGGGTAGAGCCATGTAAAAAGATAAACCAGCTGATATTTGTAAACCAGAAGACCTCGTGCCTGTAACCAAAGAAGTTAATTCACCATTCATATTTTCAAAAGTAAAACATGAAGTCACAAATGTTGGTCCAAAATCTCTTGTGTTTGATGGTAAATGTAATAACAAATGCAAATTTGCTGTCATAAATTTTTTATCATATAAGTGAAGAAATTGTTTAACAAAATCATTGAACATTTGTTCAGATAAATTAATCATTTCTTCAGAAATACTTGATTTGCTTAGTAAAGATATTCCGTTAACTAAAAGTCTGTAATGAACAAAATATTCAAGCCCTTCATTTTCAGCTGTCATTATTCTTTGCAATACTGGCAAGGAGTAATAGAAAAACCAAGTTTTATATTCATGTGTTTTCCAAAATTTAATATGTTCAAAGATAGTTCGAGGAAGACGTGTGATAAAATCAGGAGGTGTCAGTTCACGTATCATTCTGTCTATTACAGGTAGATGCCTAGAAAAAGACCACTTTTCTCGACTGTATTTTGGAGAAAACCACAGCTTTATTTATAATTTCACAACGCCTAGATATACACAATGCATTACGTCAATTGCTGTTGTCCTGATATATTGACGCTGGAATAATGATATTGGACTTGGCCCTTTAACACCTTTCACATGAAGTTCATGTGGTTGTAAGGCCTGTCCTCGTCTTGCTCGTGACCGACGTAATGTCTGGGCTTGTTCTGCATATCGATCTGTCATTTCTTGAGAACGTAGAGTTAATGATTCTTGATAATTATAAATTGGAATATTGTCTTGTCTTTCAATCGTTATTTCACATTTTTGGCAACCATTTTCCCCATTATATTATTGCATGTTTGAAAATGAGGCTTTTGCTGGTAAGTCGCAAGTACCACATATAACATGACCCTGAACGTGCAATATCTCATCCATCCAAGGAACAACGAGGTCTGTTCCTCGTTTTATAACATTTAATTCTCGTGATATATGATGCAAAAACAAAGAAGGAAGTGGTTTTTCTGGGCCAAGCGATAATCCTCCAACCAACAAATTTTCTCTTTTTATTCGTTGATTAAATGGTAGCTCGTTTATACTCAGCATAAATGGCCAAATTTGATAATTAGAAGATGAAAAAATAGAAATACCATCAGAATTCCAAGTAAAAGAAATGTTGTCTGGATTAGATAGTGGTTTACCTGGCTCACTGTATTTTCTATAAATGGATCCATCATAGATGTCTTCATAATTATCATCATTTTCTTCGACTCTACTCAGCTTTGATTGCAGCTGATCATAAAAATTCTCACGGCTGTATAAATTTTTAAATTGATCAATCCAAGAAATCTCGATAAAATAGCTTGTGCCTTTTTTATCGGCAGGGCACACTTGGCAACTAGAATTATGCATTTGTAGTGGTCGCAAACAGTTTAAACAATAAAAACGTCTTATAACTGGTGTTTTAATATCTTGAAAATATTTTTGGAATAGATATAAACTGTTTTTGCATAAATTTGGTGCCAGACAATGAGCTTCTATCAATTCTAAAAGATCGACTAACGCAGCTCCACTTAAATTATGACGTAAAAAAAATGTCAAAATGGCTAATAAACTTTCTCCTACTGTGATTCTTGAACCATGATACAGTTCTTCGTCCTCTGGAACATTATTAACATTGCCACCATCATGATTGTCATCTGGATCTTCTTGATGTCGTTGATTATCATCACCATCATCATCAGAAACAATAAAATCATCGTCATTTTCAACTGATAGAAGAAATAAAGATGATGATTAAATAATCATGATAAAAATTGATTACAATATAAAGAAAATACTATTTCAGTTACTTCGATTCCTCATGTACATATGGTAATCATTATTGGAATCAGCTTCGTTTTTAGATTCACTATTATCAAATGGTTGGTCACGATCATCTGTAAAAATTGAATGACAAAATTAATTGAAAGTTATAAAATTTAATGTGAATCGAGAAAAAAAAAAAAAATTCTATCAGGAATTGAACACTGGATCTTCCCAGTGGAAAGCTATTGATCGCCCACAACACCATTAATGTTATTGAATATTGATAATATATATTTTATATATATATAAATATTTAATTCATTTTTATGGTTATAAATAAAATAATTAAATAACAAACCTGGGGCATCATTATTTATTTGATGGTTTAGACCATCATGAAGTTGGTGAATATGTGTTTGTATTTGCTCTTGTGTGTAATTTTCTGAATGACCAGGATCTTCATTTGTTGCTGAGATGGTCATTCTAAACACATGAAAAATAAATAAATAGTTAAATTTTTTACGAAAATTATGAGAAGTTATTGCTTTGATAAGTAAATAAACATCACACATGTAATAATATAATTACCTTTTATGAAGTTGATTTTGATTATCTCTTGCTGCATATATTTTCTTCTTAAGTTCAAATTGACGTGTCCGTTGATATTCTTCATATTCAATAGGTCTTTTTTTTTTATTCATGTTTCCACTCATAATTAATTATTAGTTTGATTGATAAAACTACAACTTGTTTTTTGTATTAGAAAATACTGTGTAGTTCAAAAAAACTAACCTTACTCAACTACACTGAGTACTGACCTTAGTCACTGAGTACTGACTAGCCTGTGGGTACTGACAGCTAGTTGTAAAGTTATGTTAATAATTTAAACAAAAAAATCAAAAATCAATATTAAAAAATATAAAATCTCGAAGTGTCAATAATATTTTGAATTTTTATTACAATCAATCGTATTCACCTACTTTAAAATTTATTATATTCGCTTTTAAACGTGGGCCTTGTGATATTTCAAACATAACCTTTGGAAGCCTTCAACGAGTAGATTTTTTTTTTTTCCTTAAAAATAAGTTCTAAAATGAATCCAGCATATGCGTTGATTTATTGTGAAAAAGAAGAAGTGAAAAAACATTTGTTGTACCAAGAGGAAAAATACAATGGGCCCAACCTGTTGACGAGGAAACAAAATCAAAAGGATTCGTGGCCAAGTCTAAAGTGTCAATAAAAATAAAAGACAAAAGTGTTGATGGGATAGTTCTCCAGACAAGTAGTAAGTATTTAATAAATCATCAACTTTGACGTCGACACATTATTAATTTTTATTGTATTTGTTGAATAGGTAGAAAGCAAAACCTGCTGTGCAAAGTAGACACAATTGACAAAAATGGACTCGACGTTGATGGGAACATGATACTTGATAGATCATCTAGCCAACAAAAAATCGGTAGTTTGAGGAATAATGTCAAAGCTGGTGATATGAAAAACGTGAAGCAAGCTTCAAAAAAGGATCGTGAAATAAGTGACTTCAGAAAGTGACTGAATCTAATGACCAAATCTTGGCTTGTTCAACTGAACAACCAAGTAGTCCTCAACGTGTTGACGAATCATCTGAACAAATGGATCCAGTGATATGTGTACCTGGAGCAAACGACGAGTCGAATGCAAAAAAAGATGTACCAGATATCATTTCAGTGTCGAATCATCACAATAACAAAGACAATGGACCACCTTCAAGTAGTACCATGCAAGAAGTTGACTCAATCGATGTTCTTTCAACTGTTAAAGGTACCAGTTATGATTGAATTTTATGATCAAAATTTATTTGATCAATGTTATTTATTTTCATTAATACGTTTTTCAGATGCAGTTGATAAAATAGAGATAGAGCTAGCAAAGATAAAAGTGTTGTTGGCATCAAATTTAGGTCAGGATAAAAAACATCTCAGTACCGAAGTTAATACTGAAAGTAGTACTGAGGTAGTTGGACTACCTCATTGGAAAAAAAGAGGTGCTGGAAAGGTAAATTTCATTGATATAATGTTGTAAATTGTAGATTAACAGAAAACAATACAACTTTTTAGATTCAACTCATTGAGGGTATAGACTGCTGGATTCATGCAGATATATTATCTGTAATAAAAACAGATTGGTGCCAAAACCGAAATATGATGATAAGAACACTTTTAATTCACTTGATAGAAGAAAAAAACTTGGGAGAGTATACTGCTTGTGGTTCAAGAAATACTAAAGGTAAATACAAATTCCAATAGAAATTCGAGCTGCAGTACGAGGTAAAAATGATTTTACAATAATAAGTATTTAATTGGCATGAAATTCAATTTATAAAAAAAAGGAAAATAACCATTGTTGTGAATTATTTGATATTTTTGTAGCCTACTGCCTGGAAAACAGCAATAAAAAAGAATCACACAACAAGAAAGAAGATATAGACACCAGCGAAGAAGAAAGTCAACAAGAGTGTAAGACCACCAAGATAAAAAAAAAAACCGCTGTCAGCTGATGATTTTAATAAAGTAGTGAATCAACTGTGTTATAAACGCAGTAAAAAATTTTTAACTACAGATTCAGACACTCCTTTGTTGAGCAAAAAACCCTTACCAACTCCAATATCAACAACGTCAGTGGATTCAATTGGTAAAAATTCTCAACCAGCAGCTTCAACGAGTCTACTTTGTGTGTCCACTTTAGAACCATTAACTAAATCTGTTGTAACTTGTATCAGTTCACCTTCGATAAACTCAACTCAGTGTTCACCAGGTTTATCTGATAATTTATCATTAAACATCACGAACGAATAATCAAATAGTTTTTCGAACAAAGTGAAGCTAATTTTTCTTCACCGATAAAATGTGTCAACAATAACCGGTACATAAGTTTACCATTTTTTAATGCTGTTGCTCTGATTGAAGTCAATATACTTGTATAGATCCAAACATCATAACCTTCTATTAACTTTTCCTAAAATAGTGAAAAAAATTTTCAGTTAAAAAATTGAGTAAAAGAGATGTATAATTTTGTTGTATTCTTGACTTACTTTGCCAGAGTATATCTCCTGCCAGTGAGGTACTCCCTGACTGTTTATTTTTTGGGTCTCAAGCGAGCTGACTTTTAAGTTTTCTTCCTTTTGTTTTAAACGAGATTTCAAACACATTAGAATTTTTTCAAAAGCACTGATAATTCCTGGAGTTGCTGTAAATAGAAATATGTAAAAAACTCAAGAATTATCTCAGAATATAGGAGTACAAATTGATAAAATATTTGTTTACCTGGAATTGTTGAACACCATTTACAGTCAGATGAACTGTCAACCATGTTATCATGTGTAGTGTCACCAATATTTGTCAAGTTATTTACTCGACAATTAGCATTTTTTCAGAATTTTTATCTGATTGAGAGTCAAGCTCAGCTGTCTCCTGATCATCAGCTTGAAAATTACAACGTCGTTGATTGCTTTTATTCAAAGATATGTCATCTGAAACTTCATCTAACGTGGTTTCCGAATTAACAGTGATTTGAGAGTGTTTAAAAGTGGGTGTCGACTCTTCGTCGACTGATGATGGAACAGCTTTTGGAGAACCAGCAAAATATTCATTAAGTTGTTTTGTTGTTGTACTTCTTGCAGCTCAAGTAATTTTTGCCCCTTCAGTGAGTTGTTTTCTTTGAGTTTTTGGCTTGATGCTGCTTTTTTGACACGTTTTTTTCGTTGGCAATTTATTCAATACTCCATTGGTATCAACACATTCAATAAGATTTTTTAAATAATTTTTGTTACCTAAAATAAATGACAACAAATTATTTAATAAGAAAAGATACGTGATTTGATATTATTTATTTCCAGTATTTAAATGTTGAACTCTGAAGGTATAATAAAAATAATAGGAAATTACAATAAATAAAAATAAAATATTGAATCATCATACTTACTGCCCACATAAATAACTGTTGCCATGCCTATTGCATCACCCTTAACAACTTTGACACTGTCATTTTTGACGTAATTTCTTTTGGTTTTTTTATCTGATCGTTCTAGATCACTCTCTCCCACAATTGCGGTTTTTTTAACGTCATTAAAAAACACTAATAAATACATATTAATTATTTTATCACTGTTAGTTGAATAATTTATAACCAATAAATGATGTTATTTCCAGCATGGAAAATTCTCATGGAAAATGTGGCCGGCGCCATTTGCATTTTTCTTTTGATTGTCGATAACCAAGCGATTGCTATTGTTGATCAATCCGCCATGATTTTTTTTATTTTCATTTATTTTCAAATAAGTTTTTGTGAATATTTTTATTTTATTACTTATTATCCCCTGATCCTACAATAATATGTTTTTCAGTAAAACCTAAGAATACATAGTCAACCTACTACTTTTAGTAAACTCATATCCATTATTTAAAAATAAATTTATTTGTTTTTCTATCCTGTGAAAACTAAGGAAAAATTATAAACACCACCAAATTTTATCGTCGCTAACAAAGGTGCTGCTATTGTTACTCAGCCGCCATTAGACATCCAGAAAATATGACGTAGTTGGTGCAGTTACAATAAATAAACAAATAAATAAACAAAAGTACTTTCATCATTATTCAAGTTATAATATAAATCTTCTACGATAATCGATAAGAATTGATCAGGTAAATAATTTTTTATGTATTTTTGATTTGTTGCTTTATTATTTTTTTTTTTCTAAATTTTTGTTAACATATTTATATAATCTGTTCCAGCCACAATGAATCAAAAACGGTTTACTGATTCTTTTTTTGAAAAACAATCTCGAACAACAAGATATCTTTTAGCAAAACGAATTCGACAGACATTGGAAGAACCTCGTCAGGAAAACTTACCAATAAACACTGATCAGCCAACAGAGCGAAACCAAGAAGGCCACGATGACAGTCAAATGCATGATGTTAACGTCAACAGAGAGTGCAATTATCAACATTCATTAAACCAAGAAAATTATCGTGAATTGATAGACCAACAAAATCCAGATCTGTCGAATGTTATAAATTGGCTCATTATGTCAGATTCACTTGCTGACTTAGAGTATTTTTTTTTTTTGCTATAAATGATTGAATTATTTTTTTCTTTTTCAGAGAATTTAGTCAACCCGCTGATAACTATGATTATAACAATTTAGAATTTAATGACGATAATTTCGTGAATTCGGATCAGTTTGATGATTCAAATTTGATCGAAAACTCTGGCCTTGACAATGAACCTGCTCCAATAAATGTTAATGAAGATGTTTCAAGCCACTCGAATGCAAATAATGATAATGAAGTGTTATTTGATAATGATAGTCATGATGATAGTGATATTGAAGAAGAAAGGACTGGAGATGATGAAGCTGAACAACCATTATATACAGGAGCAAGGATCACATCACATGAAAGTTTAATGATGATTTTAACTTTTTTTTTAAAACATTCTTTGTCTGGAATTGCTTTGACTGATTTACTGGAACTCGTCCAGGCTCATTGTCCAGAAGAAAATCTATGTAAGACAACTCTTTATTTTTTTAAACAACATTTTCAAGGTATTTCCAGCCCTGTGACAAAGCGATTTTTCTGTTCAAACTGTTATTGTCCATTACGTGTTTCAACTTCCACTTGTCAAACTTGTCCTGAAAACCTTCGAGGCGTGAGCTACTTTATTGAAATGTCCATCATTAACCAGCTTAAAAAACTGTACAAACGCTCTGCTTTTTATCATGCATTACAATCAAGGTTTAACCGAAAAAAAATCAATGACAATAATTATGAAGACATAACTGATGGCAGAGTTTATAAAGAACTAAGTCAACCTGGAGGTATTTTAGAAAACAAAAACAATATTTCATTCATGTGGAACACAGATGGAGTGAGATTGTTTAAAAGTGCTAATTTCGAAGTTTGGCTTTTTTTTCTGAGTATAAATGAGTTGCCATTTGAAATTAGGCAAAGAAAAGAAAATATAATTCTTGGTGGGTTGTGGTTTGGATCTCAAAAACCTTTGCCCTTATACTTTTTATACTCAATTTCTAAGAAATTCAACTTATTAAAAAAAGGAGTTGATCTTGAAGTTTCAAGTATTCCTGACACAATACGTGTTGAAGGTCATGTTATTTGTGGGATCTATGATTTACCAGCAAAGGCATTATTTTTAAATATGAAACAATTTAATTCTGAATGGGGATGCCAAAAATGTATGATCAAAGTTTCCAGGTATAAGAAAACAACTATTCCAGTTTATGAATATCAAGAAGCATTAACTCTTCGTGATGAAGCTTCAACGATACAGTATGCAAGGTTGGCGGTTCAGAGTAAACAAGACAATGTATATGGTGTCAAAGGTCCATGTCCTACTGCTAGATTTGTTCCTTACTTCATTCGGTATACTGCAATCGACGTTATGCACATGCTGTATTTAGGCGTTGTCAAACTTTTAACCAACCTTTGGTTCTCGAAAGATTGGAAAAACGAAATATGGTCTCTATACACGTATTTGGATAGAGTGGATGAACTGATAAAGAGTATGACTCCCCCAGCATTCATACCTAGGCTTCCCCGAACACTATCAGATTGCTTGAAATTTTGGAAAGCTCATGAATATAAAACTTGGTTTTATCATTATTCTTTCCCAATATTACTAGAAGTTAATATGCCAGAAGCTTATTTATCACATTATTCACTTTTACTCAATGCCATGATTATTCTCAATCAAGCAAGTATCTCTGACAATCTGATAGATTTGGCGGACCAACTCCTTAATAGATTCGTCAGAGACTTTGAAAAGCTCTATAGTAAAAGATATTTGTCAGCCAATTTACATTTATTATTGCATTTAGCAGAAAAAACTCGAGATTTTGCCTAGCCTTATTTCACATCATGCTTTAACTTTGAAAATATCAATGGTGAACTATGCACTTTTGTATCTGGAACAAGATTTTCAGGCTTACGAATATCATCTGGTCTATCTTACTACATGTCTTTGCCTAACGTCTTGAAAAATTTGAATGAAGATAGTATTGCCTATGAATTTTGTAAACGACTTATCAGTAATACCAAAATGAAGAAGTACAAAACGCACCAAATCACACATAACTTTGTAACGAGATGGTATGTTTCGTTACAAATTTTGTTACTGCACATCACACTGCGTCGATGAGTCCGATGACGCTCGAACTTGTACGAGCGCCACCGGAGGAAATTTAGTTTGTACAATATAAAAATATAAAAATTACTTCCAGTCCGGCCACCATCGAGTGCGTCCGCAAAATAAAATATTATCAAATTTATCTTGGTGACGTGGCCTTGCCACATCACGCATACATTGAAACGTATCTTGTATAATTATTATTAATCTATCGTAGAACCTAAATATTAAATAAATAATTTAAATAATAGTACTTAAAAGTTGTGTTTGATTTTATTTGAAATATCTAAATAAAATATTAAAATAATAAATTAAATTAAAAAGGTGGCAGAGGTTTAAATACTGATTTAATTTCAAACAGTATCAAAAACCGCATCTTACAACTTATATGCCGTTGGTATAATGGGCAAAAATGTGCGAATATCGAGAACAGTGATTGATGAAATAAATTATTTGTTCTGCCATTACACCAATATTAATATCTTTTTTAGATTTATGAAGTCTGGAAAAGTGTTTACATCAAAGCTTTATAAACGAATAACAAAAACTAATTCTTCTTACGTGAAATACTCATTTCATGATGAAATACGATATGGCATGTTGTATTGTTTTGTGCAGGTATCACTTTGTACTTGTCAATCGTTTTGTGATGCGCAATGTAATGCACAATATTTTTTAGTCGTCAAAAAATGTGCTGTTACCCCTCAATTCATCACACCGGAAAATCATTTCACTCATATACATAAGCTACTATTATTACCCCATGACTATGATATAATCGAAGTCAACAATCTAATTGATATATGCTTTCACGTACAAATTAATTCCAGAGAAAAAAATACTGAGTATATCATTGAATTAGTTGATTGTAGAGAAAATGATTAAATTAAATGTAATTTATATTAGCCAATGATGTCAAAAATATTTATAAATAAACAAAAATAAAATAGACTTTTAGTTCTATTTTTTACTGATTGAAGAAGTTATTTATTTTCGTTTTATTCAAAATATGTTTCGCGATTTTCAGTTTGAAAAAAATTCTAAGTTCCAATTTCACAAATATAACTAAGTCCTAATAATTTAGTAACTTAGAAAAAAATATTTTGTTACATTAGAAGCCACTTCACAGACATTAAGCAAACAGTAATTAATATATATAATAATATATGATAGTGACAGCCCTGGCAGACATTTTACAGTCATTTGTAGACATTGTCTTTTTTTTAAGACGTTAAACAGCTGTGAAGCAGCCGCATATATTGGACATATTATACAGCAGATATTTTACCGACAGAAATCAGCCAGAAAAAAGACAAAAGACCGAAAACAGCCTTAATACAGACAAAATGATTTCATCTCGGGAGCCTACTAGAACCTTAAAGAGTCATTATACTTTTAGGTATGTTGACTCCCGGAGGTGCTCTCGCCGGACTAAGAGCATCTTAGAGAGTCTTAACCATTTTGTATAAATATACGCCTGTGAAATTTCATCTCGGGTACTCAGATGTAATATTTTTATTATTAGATTTTTATTTTGCAAAATAAGTCCACCAAATGAATTTGATGAGAGATTGATTTTAAATTTTCAATTAGTTGAAAGTAAAATCTTATTTCAGAGTACTTGAATTAGAACCCATGCAAAATTATACAAAATTTAAGATGATAGAATAAAAAAAAAAGTTTGATTTTTGAGGATCAGTTTTCATGCATTTTCAAAAACACTTTTTTTTCAACTTAAAAAGTTAAAAATTAAAAATTTTCAATACTTCGGATAGGGCCATGGTTATCTTAATTTCTCAGATCTAATAAAATCAAGGTTTTTCAATAATTTTAGTGTTTATTAATAATAAAATTATTCAAAAATAAATTTTTATAATTATTGTTTTTTTTCTCAAAAAACATTAGAGATAGCAGAAAAAACCCACGATGCGGGCGATAGAGTTTTTTGAGACGCAAACTATGAGCGTATTATAAAGACTTCATTTCAATTCAACGTTGAGCTATACAATATCTATTTTTTTCAGATTTGTTTAAAACCGTTATAACTTTTGAGATAATGAAGGTAGAGACATCAAATTAGGCTCAAATGGAAGTCCTCACCAAGTTCTATCATAAAGTATACAGGTTTATTTTGTATCTTCAATGGTTCCTGAGACAAAAAATTCAATATCCGTTTTTTTTTCTCAATTTTTTTCAAATTTTGGAGTTTTATTTTTTTTTCTTAAAAACTATTAAAGATAGCGGAAAAACCCACTATGCGGGCGATAGGGGTTTTTAAGACGCAAAACATGAACCTATCACGGAGTCTCTATCCGAATTCTACGTTGAGCTATTCATTGCCTAGTTTTCCAAAATTGTTAAAAAATTGACGAACAATGCTATAAATTCTAGAATAATGAAGATAAAAACATCATATTAGGCTCAATTAAAAGTTCATAAAAAGCTCTGTTATGGAAAAGGTGAATTTTTTTCGGCCTTGAATAGTTTTTAAGAATAAAAATATAAAAATCCCTGAAAAGAAAAAACTTATTATGCGGGCGATAGAGTTCTCGAAGACGTCATCATTTAAGCCCAATACAATGCATTTATGTCAATTCTACGTTGAGTTATTTATTGCTTAATTTCCTGAAATTGATAAAAAATTGATTAAAAGTGCTATCACTGTCAAGATAATGAAGATAGGAACATTATATTAGGCTTAATTGAAAGTCCTTAAAAAGCTGTGTTATGGGATTTTTATTTATTTATTTTATTTTATGTTACTAGGGTGCGGTCACCACTGCGCCCGCATAGGCAATTAGACCTCTGGTCCATTTTGCCGTCCCATTATTTCCCTTACGTGACTATTACACCCGATCTTACAGCAAACGCCGTGATCGCGCTCATTAATAGCTTTATGACCTCTTCGGGTTCACAAAAGTGCTTCCCGAAGCATTGAAATCTGAGCTCGATCATTCCTATGCAATAGCATAGCACATGACTCGCTGTTTTTTCCACCCCTTCGTCGCACTTGCGACAGGTGTCATCCCGTACTAGTCCTATCTTTTTCAGATGTGCTCTGAGCCTACAGTGTCCCGTTCACAGTCCTACTACTAGTCTCAGCTGACACCTAGTCATATTTAGTAGCTGCCCAGCTACCTTACGATCAGGTTCACCTAGAAAATCGTGAGTTTGCCTCACCTTGGGCTCCTCTCTTCATAGTTTTCTATGTACCCTGTGTTGATCGGCGCGAATTTCTGTCTGGACAAAGCAATTCGAAACCCCTACGACTGGTCCCGGCCCGTCGGCCGTCTCATTACCCTGGATTCCCGAATGTCCTAAAAGTTTGATCTTATTTCGCGATGCCAGTAAATCCAATTTTTCCTGACATTCCCTCACCAAGGCTGATTTGCCTGCTGGTGCGTCAATCGCCAATAGCGCTGCTTGACTATCGGAACAGATACAGATCCTCTTGTTCCTATAGCCACGTTCCAAGTTTATCTCCGCACATACTAACATTGCGAATACCTTCGCTCAGAAGACCGTACAGATTTCGCTCAGAGTAATATAAGTACCCTTGGTCGAACCTTGGAGCCAGATTCCTGCCCCAGTGCCTTCCTTGGTCTTGGATCCATCTGTGAACCAAATGGGATCGCATCCCGAGTTCGGACCCGGTTCATTCATCCACTCCTCCTGTTCCGGATAATTTACCCTGTATTTCTTTTCAAAGCACTATCTTTCTTCCAGAAAGTCCTGCCTAGCTAATACCACAGAATTAGAATTTCTCTGCTCGACAGTAATAGTTCAATGTCCAGTAACGCCTACCCATCCCACCCACCGCCTATTTCTCATGAGTCTGCTCGCGACCCTCAGTGCTATCCTCACTATTATATGTAGCATTATGGGATATGTAGGTTTTTTCTGCTATCTTCAATAGTTTTTGAGAAAAAAAAATTAAATATCTGATTTTTTTTTTTTCTATTCTAAAGATTTTTTTATTCTCGAAAAACCTATATTATCTACAGAATTATTTATTTTAGATTCTGGTGATAGTATTTTATTATCATTTTTATTTTTTTCAATTTTTGCGTGCGGTTTTTTTATTGTCATCACGTTTTTTTTCCAAGTATTTGTCAGGTATACGAACATTTTGACCTCGAATTAACCTGCTGTCAACCAACTTTGGAATCAAACAATCCTCATAAAAATCAAGTAAATACTGCTGCATATTATTTTTCCCAAAACAATTTATCATAATCAACTTTAATTTTGTATATATATTTCTTAGTATATACAGCGAAATAACGATAAGTTCGTTCCGTTATATGAAGGGTGCCTTGCACTTGATAATAGTGTATGTGATTGATATTCATTGACTTTAAATCTTTTGTAGAAAATGCAGAATATATTTTGTTTTTTCAAAAAATTTCTTTAATCATTTCTTCGTCTTCGTAAAATTTTGCAAGAGGTCTTTTAAGCATTATTGATAATTTCTGTCGTGTATTTTCTTCTTCATCGACGCCTATTTCCATTAGATTACTCATAAATGTACGATTAAAATAACGATCTTGCACTTTTTTCATAAGTGCTGAAATGTTGTTCTTCCTCATCGGTGTTATCATCTGATGGAAAGTTAATGTGGTTAATGTCGTATTTTACTACGTACTTCAAACCATTCATCAGCTTCGTTTTGATGAACTGTATTTCTTTATATTGTTATATACTGCTTTTGATTTTTCATCAATAACAATTAATGTTTTATTAGATGAAAGTTATATAACTGTATTTCCTTATTTCTTTTTTCGGTATCACCATAGTCTTCGTCAGCTTCTTCCCATGGGAGAGGGATCGCTCCATTTTCTTGCTTGAAGCGACAAGTATATGCCACTCGAGCTTGTCGCTTTTCCTCCAGATCATGTACAATCTTTGAAACAATTTTCCAACTATATTCTATGATATTTTATGTCCCGTTTAAAATATAAATATGAAGATCATGACGATTTTTTTTTTTTAATGTAATTATAATACCAATCAGTTTTAATATTATCTCAAACGTTTACGTGTAATCTGTTTTTGAATTGGGATATTTTTTTTTTTATTATATTAACCGGATTGTTTATTGTTTTGTCTAGTATCAACACTGAACGAGCTACCCTCCATCACAACCATAAAAGAATACTATAACTCCGGTTTGCTAACATAAACATCAGGTCACTTTTTATTTTCTTGTTTTATTTTAAATTCATTTATTCCATTTCAATATTTAGTATCATGAACTCAATATATATATATGTATATTTTTACTATATGTTTTTTATTTTTTGATTGAAATTTGCTTTTTTTTTATTGCTTGACAATCATTTTTTTTGAATAAATATGAATTTAAAAAAAATTTCTGATCAGAAATAATTAAAATACAAGCTAAATAAAATAAATCAAAAAATTATTTTTGTTTTGAGACTGAAAATATTATTTTTTTTTTTTTTTTTATTGCTTTTACAATCATTGTTTCTTTTGATAAATATGAATTTATAAAAAATTTCTCATTAGAAATAATTTAATAACGAGCTAAATAAAATAAATAAAGAAATTATTTTTGTTTCAAGACTGAAAATATTATTAAAAAGTATAATTATTTAATAATTTTGTATTGTCATTATCTTTATCTGCAGTAGAGTTGTCTGTCCTGGTTGCAATATATTGTTTTTTTTATTATTAAACAAAGTTTCGTAAATACGACTATGTGATATTTTCAAATGCTATTTTATACGAGATGTATTGAAATCTTTTATTTTAACAAATTTTTCAGTATTTGATTTTTTGCATTCGAGGCACTTTGCAACTTGTTCGTTATGACGGAACATATACTCAAACCGCTTATTTATTCTAGATACACGTTTTTTTGACTCAGAATTTCCATTGACGTTGGTTATTTTATCAACTCATCTTTTTCTTGTTGGTTTGTCATTGTTATTTATTTCTTCTGACATTTTTATTCAATGAAGTATCTCATTATTAATTTAATAATTATTATATGATTTCGAATTATTTTTTTTTGATCGCTGGTAAATCTCACAACTCGTTTCAAAACATTTTAACGTTTATTTTTTATCTTGCTTTTGTTTTTAAACTGGCTATATTGTATCATATACAAACTTATGGCAAGCAGCGCTAATACGTGTACTCTGTGAGTCAGTTTCTTGCACACCCCCGCTAGACCCGATAAGCCTAAAGTGAAATTAAAAAATAATCATGCCGATAACGCCGATACTACACAGATTCTCGGTGAATATCGGTGGAAAATCTGAGGTATCGTCTTGATATCGTCTCAGTGTTTGTCAACGCGATATTATTTCGGTATCGTCTCAAAAACCGAGACGATACGAGACGATACCGATACTGGTATCGATCTCGAGTCCAGCCCTAGTTGTGAGTCCATCTGTTCAATGGAAGTGCTCATGAAAGAAATCTCACAATTTTACAAGTGAACTTAAATGAACTCAATAATGATGGATGCAATACTTCTGGATCCAAAAACGTATTTCCTCCTCTGTCAAGATGAAGTTGCGGAAAACATCTGTTCTATTTAGTATAACGACTATTGTATAGGAAATAAAAATTTGAGTTAAATCTCAATGAAATAAATTATCATATAATAATAAAATAAGAATTAATTATATATATAATAAGCATGTTGTTGTTGCCTTTTATCGGTCAAACGAAAACTGTTGATTTATAACTAAGCTCAGAGCTCATTAAACAAGGATAAAGATGTCTTGTGTATATTCTTGTTATTTTAATTTTATTGATGTAGGATTGTTGTAATTGTTAAGCTTTATTTTGTTTTACAATATTATCTTGGCAAATTCATACCGCGCACATGTCATTAATTTTAGATGAATTTGGTTGTAAAAGGAAAAATAACCCCCTCATGGCAATGGCTCAAAAGATAATTTTTTTTTCCAAATTACCCTATCTCGTTCTGGTGTTGATGATGATGAGTTGTTATAACTCTCGAAATTGTAACATAACATCATGTGATGCATGGTATTACAATTCTCGCAACGGTCTGGATTTTGGCAGTTCGACACATAGTGATTGCCAAAGCAGTTAAAGCATATAATACGACCATTGTGTTTGTGCTTAACGAACTTTGTACTTATACTTTTTTCTGTACTCTTTGATGATGAGCTCCCCTCGAGTTCAAGTGCACGTTGTTCTTGTATCAAGAAACCACAAAAAACAGTTTAACGTTGACGTACTCGTTTAAGTACAATTTCCTTCTCCCACTTGTTACTGCTTTTGGAACCAACAGCTATTTTGATATGATAGATTATCACACTATCCCAGCGAAAAGCTGGCTCGCCTTATTTTTCAATTGATGTTCTGATGAACCCTAGATAGGATGATTGAGATAACCAAGCTGTTTTGTGGTCTCGTTTTAGATGTAAGAATAGATTTATCAGTTTAGCATCAATTTATCTTCTCGGATTGTTAAATTTCTCAACTATTTGGCCGCAAGCTTCTTTAAAATGGTCACAAGTGACATAAATTATACTGATAACACCAGCAGTCTCATTATCAAGAGCTTGAATGAGATAACAGAATTTGGCTGTGTCCGATAAACCCTCTCTATTGGTGACTCATTGAGTAACTCCTCAAACTCTTACCATTTAGTAAAACTATCATTAAACTTTGGCACATCCAATGTTGGTATTTCAGTGGCTGCTTGTTGATTTACAGTAACTTGTGGTGGCGCTGTTGGCTCTGATAACCCGTTGAGTGTCTTTTTGATTAATGCTGCTGTTCCAATAAAACCTTAGTGTGCTATTCCATATCTATTATTGCAACAATATGATCTAGCTCTCTTTATTGCTGTTGCGTCATCCTCGATGCAGAAAGACATGCAGCATAGCAGTAAAGTATGACCTCGTTGATTATTATTTACGACTCTTTTTTCAGAGTTAGCAACAATTAAAATGTTCGTCAACACAACTTCAAACTCTTTTGGCCTTTTTGTTCTAGCAAGCAATGCAACTGACTCTACACAAAAGGCTTTTATAGCACGATCAGCTTTAACTATACATTCTTATAGGCATACAGACTCAATTGAATGAGCAATACGTATGAGACAGTCTGTCTTTTCGTAATATTTTGTGAGTTTAATTTGCTTGCTTAAAGCGAGTTGATAAATAGCAGTCGAGTGATTTTTCGTGGAATGCATTTGTTGAACCATCTCTTATGGCACAAGACCTATAAACGACAACTTTGTTAGGAGGTAAAGCTCCGTCTTTTACCTATCTTTTAGTAGCAAACTCAATTATGTTTGTATCTTGTCTTGCTCAAAACATCTAAAAAATGAGGAGAGTTTTACCTATATATGTGTGCATATTCCTTGATATAAAGGAATCGGACTTTTACCCCATCGTCACCACGAATATTCTTTGGCAACGTTCCAGTAGCATCAACACTGATACTACGTTGTGGATCATCATTTAAAAATTGGAGATATAAATATATTTGTTCTTGAATCCAATACAAAACGAAAAATTTGTCTTTTTCAACTTGGTGTATGAATCCTAAAGAAGAAGGATGGCTTTTGGGTTTCGATACAGGAACAACGACATCTTTTACTGGTCCCACTTTCAATTTTTCCTTGGTGTTGTTGCAGTGCTTTTCGAAGAACTATTGATTAATGTAAATTTGCTGATTTCAATCCTTGGAAAGACATTTCATTTTTAGCAACTTGTCTTCACCATACATATGCAGATTTACCTCTATATCTGTTGCAACAATTTTTCTTCTTTCACCTCTCAGTAGCCACTTTTCTATTAACTACTTTTGAAGCGTTGTATGTTGATAATAAATAATCTGATTTAAATGACAAGAAAATAACTGTCATCATAATTATCTATTCAAAAAAACAGAATTTTTTCGTTATTTCCTAGTTCTATGTTTATTTATAAATAATTATGATGCATTTCTTTGCAATTTTGAAAGCGGTAAATATAATTAAGTTTTTTAGCTATTTATTTATAATAATTGCAAAACGTGTCATGCGCATTACTTTTTTCATGACGGATTACAGGAATTAAAAAAGGGTAGCTGAATCAGTTAAAATGCCTTCTTTTAAATTTTCAACTTCAGAAAATTTCACTAAATTTCTCGGCATGCACCCCTTTTGTCTATCTTAAATGTCCTATAAATATTCACGGAATACTCTCGAAATACCTTGAACAAGAAAATATGATTTACAAAAGTAGAAAAGTATCCCTAAATTTTTAAGTTAATGAAAATCATTAATCGTAATAAAAAATTCAAACCTATGTTAGAGGAGGTGCAAAAAAGATTTGTGAAAATATCTAATAATATTTCTCAAGAATATTATAGGAAGATGGCTGTCTGAGTGAGTGGTTCACTTAGGTAGTCAAGAGTTATTTTTTGTAACAATCTCTTAATTGGGTTTTATTAAATGGTGATTTGTGATTCAGTAGATAGTTCTCAGTTTCTTTTTTAATACTAGTGTATATTAAGGGGCTAATAATCAATTTAAATATCAGATTTAACAGTATGTATGTGCACACTGTGTATTGTTTGGTTAGCTTTTGTGTCAATATCTAGAAAATACATTTGAGTGTCTGTGATTGATGGTCATAAGGAAGTGATAATTTTCTAATTATGGTTATAAAATTTGGCTATTTGGGCTAGATTGTTCTTGCTAAAATAATTAATTAATATATGATTTATCAGATATTAGAGGGACGGGATTATTATTATTATTATTATTATTATTTAATAATAATAATAAGTTATTTCTTGTTAAAATTATTATCATTGTTTGCATATCAACCATATACTATTGACTATTGTGAGAAGAAGTGCAACATACTAAAACTACTTTATTAACTGAGGTCAATATGCCAGTTAATTATTCCCCTAAACGCCGTAGTGGCTCTCTTAGCACATCTGAAAAAGTACAGAAAATAGATTTCTCAGGGGCATCCTCATCTTCATCAAATGTCAAAAAATCAAACAATAATATTGCTGATGTTGTTAAAAGAGGCAGGATAAAGGATGATAAAGATAAAAAGGATAAAGCTGATAAATCCGATAAAATTGATATTAATAATAATAATATTATAAATCAATTACCTAATTTGATTGATGATAAGAATTTGGCACTTAAACAACAAATAATAGGTGAGCAGAAGGATTTACTTGACTGTCAGTACAACCTCATCATGAGTGAGCAAAATAAATTTAAAAAATTAATTGATGATAAGCTGAATGCACAAGCTGAGAAATATAGTCAGTTGAGAGATGAGATGATGAAACTAATTGATGATAAATTAAGTGTTCAAAACATAAAAAGTGTAGAATTAAAAAATGAATTGAATGATTTGATTGAGGATGAAATGGGGCAATTTGATAGGCATATCAATGATATTTCAAACACGTTGACTTCTAGACTTGAAGTGTGTGAAAAAAGCATAAATAGTTATGACACCAATCTACAAAATGTTACATCAAGATTGGATAGTATTGATAATTTAGCTCAACAACATGTTAGCACTATAAATGAGGAATTAAATGAAAGAATAAATTGTATGTCTAATTTAACTATCGCTGGTTTGCCTGAACTTGATGGTGTGAATGTTTCCATTGGTGACAGCAAGAAAAATGATATGGGTAAGATTGAAGAATTGTTGGATATTATTTCTTTCAACAATCCTGAATGTAAAAATGTTGATTTTACATTCAGTAGACTTGGTACTGTAAACAATAATAGTAATAATAATAATAATAATAATAATATTATCAATAATTATAGCAATAATACCAATAAGCCAAGAATAATTAAGATGTATTTTAATAGTATAAATGCTTGTGATATTGTTAAACAGAATTTCTATTTGGCTCTAAAGATGAAAAAATTGACTGGTTGGACAAGACACATATATATCAATATGGATCTTACGAAATTCCAACAACAGCAGAGAAAAGAACTAGTCCAACAACTTCGTGCTTAACGAGACAGCAACAAGGTAGTCAAATTAATTCGTGGGAAATTCAAGATAGTACCCAAGCAACCATTCAGCAGTCAAAATCAAAAACAGCAACAGCAAAGCCAATGATGTCTAGCTCAATCCTACCATCTAGCCATCACCAATCAGCTGTCTCATCTATAACGTCATCTAACTCTACTACAACTTCAATTAATCAATTTGATAACATAATTACTATGATGCCAGCCAGTTTTTCTGTTCAAAACAACACTAAT
The DNA here is from genome assembly GCA_015776835.1 of Aphidius ervi. Lineage (NCBI taxonomy): Eukaryota > Metazoa > Arthropoda > Insecta > Hymenoptera > Braconidae > Aphidius > Aphidius ervi. The sequence goes on along the minus strand of MKYW01000160.1, from coordinate 77,548 downwards.
GTAGATAATAATAATACTGCTTATCTTTCAGATAAATTAGTAAAGGCATCAGCTGTACAAACTGGCAAAAAATTTAATATATATTATCAAAATGCAAGAAGCATTAATAATAATAAGCAACAGCAATTGTTTACTTCTTCTTTGTTGTCTGATTTTGAATGCATAGCAATAACTGAAACTTGGTTAAATAAGGAAATTTCTTCTGCTCATTTCTTTGAGCCTGAATTATTTAATGTTTATCGTGCTGACAGAACGGATCCTAAAAAGTCTCGTGGAGGAGGGGTATTGTGTGCAATAAGGAAAACCTCATTATCTCATCAAATTAATTTACTTTGTGAGATTAAAAGCATAAGTGAAATTGATATAGTTGGTGTTGCATGTATTGTGCATAATTTCTCGTTTAAAATATTTGTCATTTACTTGCCACCATCAGTTGTCAATAGCAACAATAAAATATTCACTGATTTTTTCAATTATCTTGGAGGTTACCTGTCTAACAGTAAAGGTCATGTTATAATAACAGGAGATTTTAATACTCCACACTTTATAAACAACCATGTATCTCCTAGCAACACAACAACTATTATCAAATTTGCTTGGGGTCTGCAACTTCTACAAAACAATAGTATACTAAATTGTGATCATCGCTTACTTGACTTGGTATTTGTCAACTTTAATACAGCTGCAACTTATGAGTGTGATCAGCTCATGATGGTGGATAAATATCATCTTCCCTTACTAATCTCATGCAATCTTCATGGTCTAAATGCAACTAGTAAAGTTGCTAACAGACCACTGCTTGCTAAATTATATGACTTCAACACTATCAATGTTGAGAATTTTAAGAGCCAGATGAGAAAAATTAATTGGTTAGAAATAGATGAGTTTAAAAGTAATAGAATCTGCTCTGATGTAAATTTGATATGTAGTAAATTATACTATTTTTTAAATTTGGCGATATCAGACAACTGTAAATTTTTTAAGCAAGTATCCAAATATTCGTACCCGGAATGGTATTCTAAACAAACTATTTATTTAATTAAACAAAAATTTGCCATAAGAAAAAAAATTAAATTAGGTGGCTCTGTTAGGGATCTAGAAGATTTTAAGAAAATTAGAGAGTGTATAAAAAGAAATATAATTAATGATAATAAAGTCTATAACTTAAATCTTGAAAATAATATTAAAAATAACCCCAAAAAGATCTGGGATTATATTAAATCAATTAAAGTCAATAAAAATAATATTAATCAAAAACTAGTTGATGGTAAACTACTAGTGGATCATAAAGAAATTGCTAATCAATTTGCTATTGAGTTTAAAAAAATCTATAATGTAATTGTTTCTAGAACTTTCGAGATGCATCTAGAAGTTTCTAGAAATTTCTAGAACCTTCAAGATGCATCTAGAAGATTCTAGAACATTCGAGATTTTCTGTGTAATTCCATATGATAATAATAATAATGAATGTTATAATAATAATAATAAATGTTAGAAAAATAAAACAATAATAAGAAAAATAATAATTTATAAATAATAATGATAATAAATGTTTGAAATAAAATGATAATAAATTTCAAATAATCATAATAAAATCAATGATAATTTATAAATAATAAAAAAATAAAATCATAAATATTTTATAAATGATGATAAAATAATTGATACTTTATAAATAATAGTGAAAGAAAAAATAAAATAACTCATAATATTAATCAAATACGCGCGTTACTATATATTGATGACGCGTGACCTTGCTTCTATAATTCACTCAACGCATTTCCCTCTCTACACTCTAAAGTTTACCCGCGACTATGTAACCCCTCTTTAATACTTTTACA
>MKYW01000160.1:36121-51763 GCA_015776835.1 Aphidius ervi | reverse complement strand
AGGAATTGAATGTTTTGACGTGTTAACCTTTTGAGCGTCTGATGATGACTGATGGGTTTTTGACATGTTGGTTTCTTTATATAGCTACTCTTGATTGTTCTTTTTTGAAAGACGATACCCTATATTTTATACTTTTCACATGTAATCTTATTGTTATGACTTCTCCTCGAAAATTTACTAAATCTCCGTCTTCATCTACAATTTTTAATTGGAGATGATATATTGCTCGGACGGCGGCTGGGACATAAACGATATGTGAAGGTACTTCAATGATCTTATATCCTAGCGGAACACCAGGAAAAAATCCATGAATGGTGTGAACTTGTTGATTATTTAAATATGCACCTGTTGTTATATTACATTCAACACGTAGATTATTAACTTTTAATATTGTCACTGGTAAATCGGATTTATGAGTTACATTAGGTTCTAAGATTTGAGGTGAAAATCCTAATAATCTTCTAATAGAATCTTCAGGAATAAAATTTATCGGACGATCACATTTAATTTCACAACACAATTCACTATTATTTGGTTTAAGACTTATGGAAACCATTTGCAGAAGGTATTTTTCAATGTCTTCGATTTCATAACTTTCTGTCGGTATATACAGAATAATTTCATTTTCATAACCAATATAAAATTTATTGTTATGTAAATCAATATTAGGTATCAATTTAGAAGTAAGTAACTCAACAAGTCCGACAACATAATTTTTCTCAGGTTATAATTCAATTAATTCAATGTTCCACACAACGTCAACGTAAACGAGTCATCCATGACTGATAAACAAATTTTGTTTTTAATCGTATTTATAGCTCTCCAGTCAAAAATTTCAAACATAAATGTCCGCAAATCATTGTATCATAATTTTGAAATTGTTAATTGAATTGAATGCTACCAACATCGAGATATTTTACTAGATCTTTAGGTGGTTGTAAATCTCCAAAGCTGTCAAAATAAATGACTTTATTATTTCTTTTTTATATGCTACCCAGTGAGTACCAGAGCCATCTTTGTCATCAAGATTTATAATGGCTGATTCATATTTCCATGGTTTAGTAGTTGGTAAATCATTTCTCACGAAAACTCCTCCAAAGTATGGAATATTCATAGCTTTAGCATATTTTATAAGATCAATATTTGTGAGTGCTCGATGTGGTAGCTTTACATGTTTTTTGCCGGTTTTAAAAATAAACCCATTCCTTTTTTATGTGGCTGAAGATATAAGCCTTTACCCAATAAGATTTCTTCCATTTTTGTATTGTGACGTTTATTTTCTTCAAATTGTCGTTTGGCAGCACAAGCATCTTTTATTGCTTTTGTTATACTAGCAGCACCCCCACTCAAAGCTCCAACAGCACTTAAACCAGCAAAAAGTGGCATTATAAATGGTAAAAAACCACCTATTTATGAAGGTAATGGTAAAATACGTGGCATTCGTATTTTTTCTCGTCCTCCGGCTTTTTTTACAGCATCACGTGCACCTTCAAGCGCACACTTTATAGGATTTTTGCCTGGTTTAATAAATTCTTTCGATATCTTTATAATTTTTTTGAATGATGTTTTTTTTCCTGTTTTTTTTAGGTTTTCTTTTTAGACCCATACCCAATTTTGATTTAGTTTTCATTGTATTAGCTATACTCCAAGCAGCTGTTCTTTCACCTATGGAAGAATCTCTTGCAGTTACACGTTTCCAAGCTCTCTCAGCAAGATCTCGATTAGCTTGATTTCTTTCACTGATATTGTTTTGATTCTTAGAATAAGCAATATCGTGCTGTTTACAAGCAGCGTCTAATAGATTTATACCAGAATCACCTTAAGCTAACCTTTTCGATAATTTAGTACCTGGTCCACAGAATTGATAACCCGGAACGTGAAGTTCAACAGGAAGTTTATTGATTAAAGTATTTATAAGACCTTTACCAGTTTTTATCTGATGTCTGTATACAATCATTGCGTCTTCAAGACTGAAGTCGCGGCTATAAAAATCTCGTATTTATAGGAAAATAATCAGTCGTGAACATGGAGTTTGCTGAGCAGAATGTCAAATTACCAGTGGTTAATTTTGATGGCGTTGTTCAACAAAGTTCAAGTAAAAAAAATCAAAAACGACATGGGAAACTTTTACCTAATAGTGTACGAGGAATTTTCTGTGGTCCCTCAAACTGTGGTAAAACAAATGCTCTTCTAGCTATAATTACTCATCCAAATGGGTTACGTTTTGAAAATGTATATGTTTATTTAAAATTTTTAAATCAACCGAAATATCAGTTCCTAGAGAAATTACTCTAATCTACGAAATGTATCGGCTATTATCCATTTAATGAAAACGAAAGTGTAATTGAACCTCAAGCAGCTCATCCAAATTCAATAATGATTTTCGATGATGTTATGTGTAAAAAACAAAATAATATTAGAGCTTTTTTTTGTATGGGACGTCATCAAAATGTTGATTGTTTTTATCTTTCTCAAACTTACGCACGTATACCAAAACATTTAGTGCGTGATAATGCAAAATTTCTTGTATTTTTTCGACAAGACGAAATGAATTCAAAACATATTTATAATGATCACGTTAATACTGACATGTCGTATACTCAATTTCGAAATTTATGTTCAGCTTGTTGGGATAATAATAAATATGGATTCGTTGTTATCGATAAAGACAGTTATATTAACAATGGACGATATCGTAAAGGATATGACTGTTTTGTTACTATAAATACAAAAGAACTTTTAAAATAAAAAATAGTTATTCAGTGAGTGTGAATGCATCAACATGACAAGTAGGATGTTCGATGAAGAAAAAAATGTTCTTTACCAGATCACAAAAGCTAGCGATGCAATACGACGTAAACATAAAATGTTGAAGATGGGACAAGAGGCTTCTGATAAATGCCAGTGATATATTTAAGCCTATTGTAACACCCTTAGAAAAATTAGTAAATCAAACAACAACAAGTAATATAAAAGAAGAAATAAAAAATGAACAGGAAGATAATTTTGTGAAAAAAGAACAAGCAAAAGGAGCAGATAATTTTAATGAAACGTTTGATAGCTTGGATGAGAATTTTTCAAGAAAGTTTTTATTCAATCAGACATCTTCTCCACTCAATACTTCTTATTTGTTGAAAAATTAAAAATATATGAAAAAAGTCAATGATAATAAGGGTCAACCAACAGGATTCCAAGTACGAAAACTTGACAATATTCTCATGTTTGGAGATTCAAATATTAAATTTGAAAATAACCGAATCTTTGTTGGAGATGGAATTCATCAAGAGACACCAGGCTTATTGGAACTTCTTTTCAATTATAAAGTTGATGACTCATTAATAAATAATGATGATATAAATAATTTTATAAAAATTATTAAATCAGCGAATGCTTAGTATAGATATTTTAAACCTAATGGTGGACTGAGAAAAGAAACAACTGCTAAGTATGAAAAATATATTTTACCATTTATGGAATCTTCAACGAAAACTGGTACATCGTTACCGTGCTATAAAGTTACAAACAAAACTAACAGATTTGATTACGTTTATTGGGATGATCCCAACGAGCTTGTTGATCGTCTCCGATTAATATTATCATCTCAAGCAGCTGGTAATCCAAACCATACTAATGAAATCATTTCAATAATTGAAGAATTGAGAGAAGCTGGAATCATCTATTAATTTATATACATCTGTGGCTCGAGCTCAGTTGCTTATCAGCTGTCAAGATAAGTATAGATATTTTTGGCCGACAATCAAAAAATAAAAATTCGATACAAAGTGTTCGAGGTCCACCAGGAGATGGTTTGAAACGAACATTAGATGGACAATATGATATAAATAATATACGATTATGTAATATTGCCGATGCATTAGAATTAAATGATGCAGCTTCTGTTAAAATTACGAAGGCAATAGTAAAAGAAGAAACACGAATTTTATATCAATTAACCACATCTTTACGGGATGATGTTGATAATAATAATATAATAGCCAACTCACTCCAATCTCAAATTCAAGAGTTCATTAAGAATAATCGTCTTGAATTTGAAACAGCTTAAAGTCTTTCACTTCAGAATATAGAATCCATTCAAACATTAGATTCCAGACTGAATTTATTGAATGAAGCCTTTGAAAATTTCAAAATAAATACTAAAAAATCATTTAACACATTGAGCACTGAAATTGGAAATTTGGAAATTAAAATAATACAGAAACTCGAAATCTTGGATAGTCATATCAGAATACTCGAAAATCGTTTGAATGGATCATAAAAAGGCAGTGGTTGCTCATGAGCTACACAGACTTGCTCGAAGAAATTATACTCGTCGTCATGTTGATATCAGAGGATTGGATGAAACTTGGCAGGCGGATCTTGTTGATATGCAAGCTTATACATCTGTTAATTGCAACTATAAATATTTGCTCACAATTATTGATGTATTTTCGAAATTTGCATGGGCTATACCATTAAAATCAAAAACTGGAAAAGATGTAACAGCAGCAATGAAATCTGTCCTCGAAAAAGAACGAATTCCAAAAAATTTACATGTTGATCAAGGAAAAGAATTTTATAACAAGGAATTTGAAGCTCTCATGCAGAAATATAGAATAAACATGTATTCAACATATAGTAATCTCAAAGCATCAATTGTCGAACGTTTCAATAGAACACTAAAGAATAAAATGTGGGAAAAATTTACTTATCAAGGATCCTACAAGCGGTTAGAAATTTTACCACATCTGCTTGAAAATTATAATAATTCANATACTGATTTAATTACAAATAGTATCAAAACCGCCTGTTACACATGTCATTTTATTTTTTAGAAATAAAAAGGTCCAAGAAAAAGCAGTAGCTAAGGAAAAAATGGAGCTAAGAAATTAATATTGCCAAAAAAATTATGTTTTGAGCAACATTATTTCCTGAAAACATAATTCTTTGGCAAAATTCATTTCTTAGATACTTCTGATTCTTAGCTACTTGGAGTGAAAAATACGGATCCAGTCACATATAAACTCATCGATTATAAAGACCATCCAATTGAAGGAGGATTCTATGAAGAAGAATTAACAAAAGTTAAATATCCTGATATTTATTTGATTGAAAAGATAGTGAAAAAACGTGGCGATAAATTGTATGTGAAATGGTTAGGGTTTGATGACACACACAATAGTTGGATAAATAAATCAGACCTGTAGAAAAAAAAAAAATGTATTATAATATCTGAAAAAATAAATAAAACTTGTGAAAATATGTTTATTATCTTTTTATTTAATAACCCCATGGTACAGTATCCGTAGTATCTGGTAATAATTGTCTCTTATCATCTAACCAACTTAAAGCTATTTTCTTTTGTGCTATTGTCTTGACTTTCTGTATCTTACTTCTAATCAAATATTGAGTTTTTGTTAATAATACATGATCGAAGAGACAATTTTTATAATCCTCGAAAGTGATTTCTTTTAAAGTTGAACTTTTAACACCTTTGGCTTTTTTAGTATCTTTTTCTTCTCCAAGAACACGAAATGTATAAAGTTTAGCTCTCAAACCAATAAACTCAATCATAATTTTTCCACAGCTTTCATCTTCCATAAGTCCAAGTTTTTTTTTATTTACACAAGGCATTCCAAAAATATTGTCTTGAGGATAATCAGAAGTATCAAATTTTTCTAAACTTTTTTTTATTTCTTCATAAATATTAAAATTAAAATTATATAGTAAACTATCTGTATCATAATACATTAATTTTGCATTATTACCGAACTTAGATTTAATATAATTTTAACGAAAATCATAAAGACATGTTTTTGATATATCAAGTATAGAAAATCCTACGTAAACGGGTTTATTAAAATTAATTTTTATTCGATTCATTTCAATAATTACAATATCTTCTCCAAATACTGTAAGACTATGAAAATTCGGTTGTTGAATATAATATTTAGCACCATATCTGTTGTCCCATTTGGTAACCATTTTAACATCTTTCTGTTTTCTCACATTTTCAATACATTTTCCATATACAGCATTATTGAGAAGTTTGTAATAATCTTTTTCAAATTGAGTTGTTGCCTCTTGTCTTTTTTTTGTATTTAAATCTATGTATTTCTTTAGCCAAGGTGATTGTTTGAATTTAAGAACTCGATGTATTTTCAATAATTTCATTCCCAGTTTTAGATATTGTTTGAGATTTGTATAGTGAATAATGTATTTTTGTTTTGGAAAAAATGTCGTCATGAGTTTGCATTGATTGGAATTGGGTGGTATTCTATGTTCTGGACATAATGGAAGATCTTTATGAAGTTCGTGAAGCTCTTGAGGATATTCCAAGTCTACTTCATAAATATAGCCTGTAGAAGAGTCGTCAGGTGTTGATAAAATGTCTTCTACAAACCATTGATTATTATCCCATTTAAAGCTACCATATGGAAGATGTTGTGACATTGCCATTCCATATAAGTTGTTGACATCAAAGTACATATGAATCCTCTCTGGTTGAATCATACTCATCACCCATGTATCGATTGTAGGCTTTTGCATATCTGTTAGAGCACACAGCTACTCCACCTCGTATTCCTTTTTCAATAAATAAAAGTTGTTCCAATTCTATACCGGTACATTTCAGCATACAATCCCATGAAAATCCAGGTGTTGTGTAATAATGAAGTGGATCCAAGTTATATGATGACAAACAGTTTTTACGGAAATTTTCAAAAATATCAGCCAATAACAAAACATCGGTAGCTAAATAAAGATCTGAGTAGTCACCAAGTGTTTTAATTCCGAATTTATTCCAAACTATTTGAGCATGTTCATAATCATCATTTGGAATGTTACTATTGTTCAATCTTGAATAAAATTTCTCAATCGGAGGTAATTTTGTATCTTCCAGTCTTTCCCAGTTGTTCATGTATTCATATGGAAATACTCCTTTGCGCTTTAATAGTTGAAATTTCTCAGAATCATCACAATAATGTCTGGTCATTTTTTTATCACAATCAGCTAAGTTTGTAGCCAGTTTATCAAGACTAGTTGCCATGAATCTGTACGAGTCGATAAATCTTAAATTCACTAGTCGACTGTCTCGTTTATTCAAACATGCATACTTGACTTCTTTTGTAAATGATATATATTTTTCTTTATTTATCGGTAAAATTCTAATTGAACCTTTGAAAATGTTTGCTAGAGGTTTCAAGAAGAAATGTGAATCATAACCTGACAGATCATGAAACACTACCGGTATTGTATGTGAATCTGTATAGTTAACATTACATCCAGGATGAGCTGCTCCACGATAATGACCTGTGAAATGGCAGTGATCATGATGTTTAAAGTCTGTAGGATTGAATTCTTTCTCACAAATATGACATGTTTTAGCTGATTGAAAATCTATGATTTGATCTTGAGTAAGAGGCTCCATTGGCACTGGATTATCTAGAATATTATTCACTTGTTGAGTTCTCTTTTGAAGTTCTTTGATAAACCATTCTATACAATCAGGACCACGACGAGTCATAAATTCTGACAGAAAATTATCATATGTACAGTGGAAATAATATGCAGCACTGTATGGTACATGATTATCTGTTCCATTTTTTCCAGGTTCTAAAAGACACTCAAGATCTGCATAGATGACAAATGGAACTAGTTCTTTGAATCGATGATTTTTAAATATTAATATATTTTCACCTTCTTCAGGTAAAATCATTCTTACTTTATTATTATTTTCACAGTCAGTTAAATGTTTTTCATATGAATTTTGAATTTTGAAATGACAGAGACAACGATCACATAACCACTTTTTATGATTATTCTTCGAAATTTGTGAACTGACAAGTCGTGATAAATTTTGTATACATGCAAAATGAAATATTGGTTCGTCAATGGATGATCCACTGTTTATAATCAGTAAATGGATTGTAGGTTTTGATGACTCATGTTTACTTAAATACACTGGTGCTATTTCACATTTTTTATTATCATTAATACTGTAAACGTTTATTGACAAATCATTCATAAGCTCAAATTTTGAAATGTCACGTAACATTATTGGAAAATTTATCGCATCATAATTTAATACATTACGAAAATCAGGATATGATGTAATGCAACAACTGTTTGATTTAGCTGGATACAAAGCTGTTGTGACAGCGTACAAAAAACAGTACTCATCGTTATTCTTTATATTCACAACTGCTTTTTTTGCTTGAATAGTTTTTGGTACTTCTATATACGTTGATATACCGCCTCTCAATGGTTCATAACGATTAATATTGATCATCAAATTAATTATTGCTCTCAATGTCCAACCAGAATCCTTTTCTTGAAAATCTTCAATTTTTGTAAGAAATTTATTTGTTAAATTATTATCGAACAATTATTCAAGTCAGTTGTTGGTAAAATTATTCGATTTTTCGTATTAAAATATTTTGTCTCATCAGCAGGTTCACTATTTTTCACTATTCTAAATTAACAAGCTAATACACCATTCACTTTTAAATTTTCATGATTACGAAGAATATTTTTTAATCGACTTATTGTAATTTTTTTCGCATCCTCTAAAAATGAATTTATATCAGTATGTTTGATATTAACTATAGTTCCTGATCTTATTCGTCCTTGAAATGCTGAATCACCATCTAACCACTTTACTCTATCACTACGTTTTTTTATTATGTCCGACACCAGCACCATGTTTTCGTTCACTTTTGAATTTTTCACATAACGATCTTAGTTGAGAAATTGTTGTTTGAATCCTTATTTTATCACCAATTGTCTTTACAGAAACTTTTAAGGCTTTATTTAAAAGTCTGATGTTCCTAGATTCAAGCTTCAACCATTTTTCTATTTGTTCAGGTGTACGAGCTAGCGCAAATCCTTTTTCGATAATCTCAATTAATTTTAAACACTTTTTAGACTCCATTTTATTAGTATATCACTTCGACGATCACTATATTAATTCACTGACTGACTGACTGAATCTTCGCAAATCCGGCTTTATATACTAAAAATATGACCTCGATGAACATTCTAGAATATTATAGAAATTTCGGAAACATTCGGAAACATTTTTTCAACATTCCCAAACAATTAGGAACATTCCAGAACATTTTAGAACATTTTAGAACATTATAGAACATTATAGAACATTCCAGAACATTTGAGAATGTTCTAAAATATTTTAGAACATTTCAAGGTCGTTCATTTAGTATAAAAGAGAAATGAGCTACGTCTGTAGCATCAGATACATTCCAACAGTCACAGAGTATCAATCGAAAGAAGAAAAAATGATTAAAAGTAAGTTTTATAATTTTGGGTTCTCATTTTCAATTTCAATAAAAAAAAAATAAATAAAATAATTAAATTGATAAAGTTTTTTTACAGAAGATGGATTCATTGATGAAAATAAATGAAGTTGCCTGCTTCAATATACAATTACCATTAAAGAAAATGATTGATTTGACTCCTTTGGTTGATTACCAAATTACAAATTTGAGAAGAGCAAACACCAAAATATGGAATGAAAGTAATTGCAGCAATCAGTAATGAATTCGAAGTTTTTCTACCAAACAGAATCTCAATATTCCTTGAAACCGAGTCTGAATTTGAAAAATTGAAAGCTCTCGCTGAAGAAAATCATCTTTTCGTACACACTTATGTACGAAATTCAAATATATGTAAATGTGAATTTATTATTGAAAAAAATTGATTAATTACTTAATAATGGTAAATGTAAAAAAAAAAAAACTAAAATGTTAACTGTTAAAATGAATAATAAAAAATACTCATGATTAATCAATTGTTTGAATTATTCACAACCTTTTCAGAACAATTTAGAACAATTTAGAACATTGTAGAACATTTTAGAACATTCTATAACATTGTAGAACAATTTAGAACATTGTAGAACAATTAAGAACATTTTAGAACATAAGAGAACAATGTAGAATATTATAAAACATTTTAAAACATTAGAAAACAATTTACAACAATTTACAACAATTTACAACAATTTAGATCATTTTAGAACAATTTAGAACAATGTAGAATATTCTAAAATATTTGAAAACAATTTAAAACATTATAGAACAATTTAGAACATTTCAGAACATATTAGAACATTTTTAAACAATTTAGAACATCTTAGAACAATTTAGAAAAATTTAGAACAATTTAGAACATTCTTGAAACATTTCAGAACAATTTAGAACGTTGTAGAACATTTTAAAACAATGCACAACAATTTAGAATATTTTAAAATAGTATTCAAAACAATGCTTACTTCATATATATTTTTTATTTATTTATTTATTTTATTCATGAAATAATAATAATATGTTTTAATTAAATTTTCATATTTATTTTAAATTTATTTTATCAAAAAAATATTGATTTTAACAACAATTATTATTACTTATTACAAATGTTTTTTTTTACATTTTTACATTTTTATACATTTGTAATTTTTTTTTTTTTTTTACATTTTTACATTTTTATACATTTGTTATTTTTTTTTTTTTTTACATTTTTACATTTTTATACATTTGTTATTCTTTTTGTTGTTATTGGTTTTAAATAAATAATATATAGAAAACAAAACGATGGAGAAAAAAATTAATATGTTTTGAAATAATATTCTCCTTCGATCTTCATGAAAATGGTTTGAAGTCCAATGGCTTCAACGTATACGGGGACATCTGGCTTATAGCTTGCCTTTGCCACTTTAATCATATCACGAAGTATTTCTGTATCGATATCATTATACCACTTAAGTGGCACCCAGGCTCCATCAAGTTCAATATAAAGACTGAAAATAAAATGAACACATAAATAAATAATTAAATAAATAAATAAATAAATTAATTAATACATAAATAAATATTGCACTCTCCATTTATCGATTAACCTTCATCTATTACCATTCATTCACTTCAATTAATATTTATTTATCAACTAACATTAAATTCACATTCATCAATTCACATTCACTAATTAATTTTAAAAACTTATCACTTCAATTCATATTCATCGATTCACATTCATCAATTCATATTCACTAATTAATTTTAAAACTTACTTTGGTGTTTTTGATAAATCCTCCATTCTCACTTATTTTTTTTTAACGCTTTGGAATAACTGGAATATATAAGCAGCTGTCAAAACACAATTGACGAATGATCGGAGACGCATCACGTTGCTGCTTATATACTCCAGTTATTTCAGAAGCTACCCGAAAGAAAATTAATTCTACTCAACTATCTTTCTCCCTCTTACTGTTAAAAAAATCTTTTATCCTTTCTTACTTTAAATGTTGTAGCAAACGACCCTACTATACAATAGAGATTATTGCGTAGCTTGTTTACTAAAATTTCAGAGTCAGAAAGCATAGCGGATTTTAAAGTAAGAGGGGAAAATATCGATTTTTTAGAATGATGAAATGAGGGGTAGCAGCAACGTTACACATCCCAGGTCACTGAGAAGGATATTTCCCTCTTTTACTTTTGGAATCTGCTATGCTTTCTGACTCTGAAATTTTAGTAAACAAGCTACGCAATACTCTCCATTGTATAGTAGGGTCGTTTGCGACAACATTCAAAATAAAAAAGGATAGGAGATTTCATAAGTGAGAGGGAGAAATATCGATTTTTTTAGGATGATGAAATGACGAGTAGCAGCAACGTTCGACATCCCGGGTTACTGGAAAAGATATATCCCTCTCTTACTCTTGAAATACCCTATCCTTTTTTAATTTGAATATTATAGTAAACAACTCTTATACGCAATAAATAATATTCCAGATTCTTCCTTTTTTTTAACGTCTTTAAAATTAAAGACCTTGAAAGAAAAAAATAATCTGGAATATTATTTATTGCGTAGAAGGGTTGTTTACTACAATATTCAAAGTAGACAAAGATGGAATATTTTGAGGGTAAGAGAGGGAAATATCGATTTTAAAAATGATGAAAGGTTGGTCGATAACGGAATATTCTAGATTGTTCTCTAATGTTCTCCAATGTTCTCCAATGTTCTAAATTCTTCTAAAATGTTCTAAATTGATTTAAAATGTTCTACATTGGTTTAAAATGTTTTAAATTGTTTTGAATGGTTCTAAATTGTTTTAAAATGTTTTAGGATATTCTATATTGTTCTGATCAATCTCGAACTTTCCAGAAAGATCGATGACGTCATCAATTCTAGAAAGTTCTAGAACTTTCCAGAATATTCAAGAACTTTCTAGAATGATCGATGACGTCATTTCGAAGTTTCGAGAATTCTGTCCCCTGCCCCCTCGTTCCCGTCCCCTGCTTCCTTCACCCCCTTGTCTATATCTAGAACCGGCCCTATATAACTACTGTGGCACCATAGTAAATTTTACTGAATATTTTTCTCCGTGTATGAGAAAACTTTGGAATTACGATCAAATTGAAGAGTTTTGGGAGATGAATCCACTCAGAAAATTTCGGATTTTTCTCCGGCGGATTATAAAAAATAAATAAATAACTTCAAAATATAAAAATTTTGCTCGAAACATGCCACACTTTTGAATAAAAAAAATGTTACTGATATACTAGCATAAATATTAGTTCGGTAACGCGACGAGGAATCAACCTTCTGAGTAAATAATTTTTACGGTTATAATTATAATCTATTTATAAATGATTGAATTACAAAAAAAAAAAATACAGAAAAAAAATATTCATAAAAATATATTTCTTCTATCCTTAATATTATTATTATATTATTATTTAATGAGTTTTTTATTCAATGTTAATTATACAGGAAAGAAAATTATGATTATGATCTATTTATAAATGATTGAATTACCAAAGAAACAAATAAAAAAAAGAAAATATACCGGTTACTTTTTTTTTTCATAAAGTTCCCTAACATTCTCAATTGTTGTGTTTGCTCTTTGATCATGAATTTTCAGAAGTTTTTTGAAGACTAAAATTGTATAATGAACAGCGTACGCAACTACTCACGAATTTAAACTTCTCGGCAGTTTTTAGAATCGCTTTGATTGATAAACATAAAAGTTCTTTTTCACACCATCAACGAATCAACTTACTGCCATAAGACATACCCTGGTAGAAATATTTCTACGCCGTTTTTTTGTTATTTTCTTGCCCTTTCTACGCCTTTCCTCAATTTCCTTCCATGAGTCTCGGAATAAGGACCCATATGGAGAAATGGTGGAAATATATCTCTACCCTTTATCTAACCTCTTTCCACCTCGATTTTATTCCACCTTTTTTTGCCAGTTCTTGGACTTTTCGTCACCAGTTCTCTAACCTTCTTGGACCTCCTTTCATCTTTTCTCGACCTGAAATTTACCTGAATTTTTCCCGCCTTTTTCCTACCTTTCTCTGCCTAAAATCTATTCCGCCTTTTTTCTACCATTTCTCCAACCTTTCTCTACTATTTCTTTTACCTTCCTCAATTGGAAAAATTGGAAAAGTTGAAGTAATTACTCGGCCATTTCTCTGAACCCGTGACATTTCCGGAAAAGAGTAGATAAACAGCTAAGAAAGGCGGAAAAATATTTCCTCCGAAGTACTGCTGGGAAGTATACACTTTTAATTTTTTTTCGTTCGTTATTGTACAACAACACCGTTATGTAATATCGATCGTATGATTTAACTATTATTGATTATTAGTTATAATTCAAGGCCATAGAAATTATTAGAAATAATCGAAAAATAACGTATGACGCACGCACTATCGCTACGCCATCTTTAAACTTCCGCTGCCATATGCCACATACTGCTGGGCAGTCTTATTAGATTCGTGTCGATAAGTCTGCAGGCTTTTTTACACCATCAACCAATAACCTTACTGCCATATGAAATACTGCTGAGATGTGTCTATGTTTGATTTTTTTTTTTAATGTTTTACATCAATACCGTTATATAACGCGAGTCGTATTCTACAACTATTATTGATTGTTAGTTATAATTAGAGGCCCTAGAAATCATCAGGAATAATTATCAAAGAACAGGATATGGCCACTGAAATATGATAAAACTGGAAGCCGAACTTCGTGTCGCCGTGAGAGAAACTCAATGGTTGTCCAGTTTTCCTTGTCGGTACAGTCACGTCAACTACAGTTAGAAGCTAGTACGTCAAGTCAGTCAAGTTTCTATGTGCTATACACAATATATTTTCATTTTTATCAATTTAATCAAAATATCAACATAAAATACACTATTAGCATTTTGTAAATTATATTTTAACGTAGAAAATTAAAATTTCTACTAGTACTGTACTAGTTTGTATGTACGTTGACTGTACAAGAATTGTTGTGCGCATGCGTGAGTGAGAGGGAAAGCCAATCAATATATTGCTATCTCTAGCGACACTCCATGCATTGGCTAAGGATAGGAGTTCACTTTCCAGTTTTATTATAATTCAGTGCCAGGGAAAAAATTCAAACGATCGTTGACGATCGTATATGCACGATCGTGGAAGACAACGCTTTTGTCCACGTCTCGGGTAATCTTCAAAGATCTTCAGCGATCTGTGGCAATCTTCAAAGATCATCACTTTTCAGAAATCAAAAATTTTTTTTTTGATCGTCCACGATCTTTGATGATCTTGAAACACATTCTGCGATATTCGAAGATCAAAAGACCTCAACAGATCGCTGAAGATCGCTGAAGATCGCCACGGATCGCCACAGATCGCTGAAGATCTTTGAAGATCACCCGAGACGTGGATAAAAGCGTTGTCTTCCACGATCGTGCATATACGATCGTCAACGATCGTCGGAATTTTTTCCCGGGTGGGTATGGCGGGCTTAGCATCGCTACGCCATTTTTAAACCTTCGCTGTCATATGACATACTGCTAGGCAGTCTTATTAGAATCGAGTTAATCAACCTGAAGGTTTTTTTACACCATCAACTACTTTTTTTTTTATTGTTGTACATCAACAATATCATTACATAACATGAGTCGTTTCATACAACTATTATTTTGGTTATTAATGATAATGAGAGGCCCTAGAAATCATCAGGAATAAACAACAAAAATCAACGTATGGCGCACGCAGCACTGCTATGCCATTTTTGAACTTTCGCTGCCATATGACGTACTGCTAGTAGATAGAGCAGGGTGACCAACCAATATTCTCGGGCGAATTTATCAGATACAGAACGCCAACTGGGTAAATTGAAAATCTGGACAAAATCGACAGAAATTTATTTTTTACAAAAAAACGGGGGGCCAATTTATCATATATTTATATCTTTATAAATAATGCACCGAAAAATCTGATAGTAGGCTCATTTGAAAGAGGAGCCTCGATTTACATAGTCAAACTGTTGTTATTTTTTCTTTTCGATGGCTCAATCAAAAAATACGGACATGACTATAAACCGATGACGTCACACACACTAACTTAAAAGACATATATCCCCGGCAGTCATCTCGGTTTTTAACAACTTGCCGGGTCTCATGATAAATTAACAATAATAATTTTTTTATATTTTCAGTGTTCCCTAGGACACTTATGTTTTCGCTTTTCTGTGACTTTTTGTTATTTCGAGATAAAATGTGAAGTTCTGAATCGAATTGGCTTCTGAGATGCTCATTTTGTTCAATTTTTTTGCCCAAAAGCAATCGTCATATTTATTTT
>MKYW01000160.1:23747-34474 GCA_015776835.1 Aphidius ervi | reverse complement strand
GTTTATACAGAAACATTTCTAAATCTATTCACTTGATATGTATTTATAACGTTATTTTTAAAACATTTCAGATCGATTTCTAAAAAAGACTATAGAAACGTTTTTTTTTAGTTCCAGTAAATCAAAATCCTCTGATACGTTTTATAAACATTTTAAATACCTTTCTAAGAAACGTTTCCGAAAAAACGTATTAAAGATTAATTTCATAACGTTTCTTTGCTGATCGGGTTCTGGCAGATGAACTTACCAGATTAGACCACTATATTAGTGAACAATTAAAAAAAGCTCATAAGACATTCATGTAGCTACTGCTAGCTCGGAAGATTAAAGTATATACTATTTTTACAAGTTATTAAGTATACTTTGAGTTTTTTGGTCACCACCATCATGTACAATGCATGCTATGGGGAATGTACTTCCACATACTCTTCATCTACTTTTTGATTTATTATCATTCAAAAAGATTTCATTTCCGTTTTTTTGGATTCATAAATCCAAATTTGAAAATTCATAATCATCATGAATGATAATAATAATCTTAATTAAAAAAAATTGATTTGAATTAAATTAAAATGATAATTTTTTGAATAAATATTTTTCTCCATTTGAGAAAGCAATCTTTTCTACGGTCATTGAAAGAAAATTAAATTTATTCTGATCGACCAATTTTTTCTTCGTTTGAGATGATAATTCTTCTTGTGGACCTTTTATAGGTTTTTTTCAGAAAAATTTTTTTTTCCATGGATTTTCAAAATATTTCGGGTCAACGCCAAAATTTTTAAAGTAATTCGTTGCTTGATTCTTTTATCTTTTTTTTCTTCAATTTCCAAATTGAGTTTATTTTAATCAAGTGATTTTGTTATTCTTAAAAAAAAAAATTAAATACTATTTACCCAATGTTTTTTCGTTCCGATTTTAAATCGTTTAATTGTGGCTTCTTCGCAATTCATTCGAAATAAATTGATTCGTTTTAACGATCGATTATTTTTATCATAAAATTTATTGTATCAAGTATTGCATGGAATATACATATTGAAATCTCCATTAAAGAAAATTTTTTTTCTACTTGAGAATTTTCAAGTGAATGTACAGTTTATTATTGAAAAATATGAAATATAAAAGTTTCAAATCTAAATGCATTTATTTACAAATGAAGTAGAAATGAGATGGCTCTATATTCATTTTTTTAAAAACTCTTTACATTCCAATTAATTGGAACTTTTTACGTCAAGATGAAATTTTTTTTTTCTCAAATTAAGAAAATCACGATTTCATTCATACTTATATTCGCATCTCTGAATTTTCCAATAAATGATTACAAAGATTATTTTCTGAGAATAAGATTCTTTCTTTTCTCAATATACTAATTTTTTCTTCATTCGAGATTATAATTATTTCGGCAGAACTTTTATGAGATGTTTTAGAACCTTAATTTTCGCTATTGAGCATTTAATTATTCTGATTACATGACATAATTTTTCAAAGTTATTTATCCCTGGCTCCATTGAATTTATTCATTTATTTATTCAATCAATGTTTGATATGATTGAGAGATTAATTCTTTATTTAGAAACAATTCGAATCGTATGTCAACAATAATTTTTGTTACTAAAGTGAATTTTTATTATTTGAGCTTTTTATCAGTCTTTCCGAAACAAACTCATCTGTTTTAACCGATAATAATTTCCGAACAAAAAAGACAAAATTGCTTCTATAAAAGAATGTTTTTTCGTTAACCGACATTTTGACAGCACTAGTAAAGCTTATTATTTACAGAACTGAAATTTAAATAATTAAAATTAAAAGTAACTTATTTGTATGAAAATATTAATCTTCTGAATTTCATATAAATTTTTCTTAAAATCCTTAATTTTTCAATATTTTAAAAACTTTTGTGGAATGGTTCAATACATATTTTTCTCAAATCGAGAAAAACCGATGCCAATTGAAGGACAGAAAGATTCCATTGTGATAAAAATATTTTTGTGGAATAGAGAAAAGAAATAAAAATTTCTTCATACTAAATAATTTTAGTTTGTCGAAATCGGGAAAAGTGTTGATATATTCAAAAATATAATTTAATGAATTTTTTTCTTTTTTCAATTAACTAAAGTTTCTTATGACTCACACACGGCATTTTTTTTAATCCTATCGACATTTTCTTGAATGAAGTAGTTCACGGTTAATTTCATATTTCTTCATCCAAGAAAATTTTTTACCGGCAAAATCTTAAAATTTTCTCTGTGTATGTTTGAAGTTATTCAGGTCTAGGTGCTAGGTGCTTTCTTTCGGTGGTTTTTTTTCACTTCGATGCGCATGATCATACACATGCGCATATAATGCAAACTTGAGGAGAGAACAGTAGGTGCTTTCTTTTGTGTATTTATTTTTTTTCCTGTTTATTTTTGCGCATGCGCAGTTAAATGCGCAGTCAGCAAAGTCAGTTTGCAACAGCGTACACGGAGAGCATTTTCATCGGATTATCTCGTGGCAATACCGAAGTGGCGGAACCGTTGACCTACAACGTGATTTTCAGAATGAAATACTAAAAAAGTTTCGGTAGAACCACGTGATTTTCTAAAATTTATCATTGGATTCTTCACCATGGCTTTTTCACGTGAATAATCCTGTGCGGTACTGCGTGTTGCCTTATGATTTTCACGTGGTTTTTTTAAAATTATTCCTTATGAGTGCAGTTCAGTGAAATTCACAGGGCACCACGAGATAAAGTTGAAAATGCCACGTGATTTTCTCAAGACTCAATGTAACATCGTCAACTTTCCGAATTTGACCGAAGTTAAGTAAAGTAGTTCCACAAAAGAATCACGTGGCTTTCTTGAGGTTTCTTGCAAGATGTCCTGTGAATTTCACAGGATAAACCGAGCTAAGATAACTAAGGAATAAATAAAGATTTGTTGATAGCGTTTATTGGTTTCAAAAAGAAATATTTACTGCCAAATATCTATTGTTTAAATGAACAAATCTTATCTATTATTTAAATAATTAAAAAGCTATGGGAAAAATGTCTATGGAATGGAAGTTGCCAAATAATAATTTCTTTGGAAAAATAAATTTTTTAAAAATTAACATTTTACAACTTTTATTCCTTAGTTCATTTGCCATTAGTAAATATATTTTTTTTAAACAATGAAAAGCTATCAACAAATCGATGAACCTTGTAGTTTATGTAAATAATTTTTCCGATTATTTGTAACTTGTCAGAACGGCCTCACTTGTTAGGATATAGGTTTAGTAATTAGGAAGTCGCAGGTTCGAACCCGGGTAGGAAATAATTTTTCGCAAACAATTAGGCCATCTACATGTATACAATATAGTCATCACAATTCTAGGAAATTAATCCTTTTTTTATTTTTTATTTTCGAAGCCTCCAATATCTGAAGATTACCCCGAGATATTCCCGTTGGGCCACTGAGAAAAAATATCTGTTTTTGTTTTGCAATCAAGCCGAACGATTCTCAGTGGTCACCCCGTGATTTTCTGAACGAGTCACTCGAAAAATCTGCGTGTTGGTAACCCGTTCCAGCACTTCTGGGTTACCCTCAGATTTTATAATAATTTCTAACGTGATTATATGGTGAAAATTCTCTCCGTGCAGTTAAAGAAATAGTATATATGTGAGTGAGCTGCCGGTCGTCTAGAGAAGCCTCACCCGACTATGTATACACTGAGAAAATTTTTGATGAAAAAAAGAAGAATTATTCTCGATAATAGAAATAAACTTCTTGGCAAAAACATTTTTAAAGAAAGAAATAATTTTTTTTTTATAATATTTTACAATTGTTTTGTAAAGAGAAAGAAAAAAGTCTTGAATTAAACGAAATCTGTTTAGTTCATAGAGATGGCATTAAGTGTCGAACGATAGATGGTTTGCATCAAGAAAAAACCTCTTAAAAAGGAACCCCACCACGTCTTGACACTAACACTAACACGTTCCTTATAATAGACTACATTCTTGTTTCAAACGGCAGAGAGTTTTTTTTAAGAAATAACCCGATCAGCAAAAATTGACTCCAAATACGTATCTGCGAAACGTCTCGCAACGTTTCAGATATCTTCCAGATACGTTTTTACAGTGTGTATTGGAAGTGTATCTAAAATAAATTCCTATCTGTTTCTAAAACATGTAAATGAAATGTTAATAAAACGTATCGTAAAAATGTTTTCAAGATATTCTTTGAATGCATTAAATTATGGTATTTGTAAAACGTTATAAGTCATTCGAGTTTTTAAATACTTAAAAAATAAAAATTACGGAAAAAAAATATTGAATCCAATTCTCTTTTTTAAACTGTAATTTACGTTGATTCGAAAAATGATGAATTTTGTGTTGAAAATTGATGTTGATGTGCGGACTCGAACCTGTGCACAGACGTCGACCCAATATCTGCAGTCCAGCGCAGTATCCCCTGAGCCTTACCATGCACAGAATGATTTTTAAATCGTTTCATAAAAAACATAAATAAAATGTTAAATTCGTAATGTTTGAGGAAGACTTTGTCGAAAACATATTAGACACGCATTTTAGGAACTGGTTCTTAAGTGTAATAAGATTGATAGATTAAAAACGTTTATAAAGCATTTTAAAACCGTTTATACAGAAACATTCCTGAATCTATTCACTCGATAAGTATCTCTAACGTTATTTTTAAAACATTTCAGATCGATTTCTGAAAAAGACTATAGAAACGTTTTTTTTTAATATTCAGTAAATTAAGAGCGTTTGATACGTTTTATAACCATTTTAAATACCTTTCTAAGAAACGTTCCGGAAAAAAAGTATTAAAGACTAATTTCATAATTTCATAAAGTATCTTGATCAAGAATGGATTTAAAATCAATGTTGTCTGATCAAGTTTACAAAAAAAGTAATTTGGCATTACTATGTAAGTCGCAAAGTCCGATGAGTTTTGGGCTCTAAGAGAGCTTCTATCTATAGTTTCATTTTTCTAAAATTAATTAGTGCATCCGATGAACAAAAATCATATACTCTACTGTACACATATAATCGTTATGTAAGCTGAAGTCAGATTATATGATTTATAGTGAGACTGAATTTTCTTGAAAAATGGAAAAATCAAATTATTCAGATATATCGAATAAACGGCTCGGGGAAACTAATAATTTTATTTCTAGAATTTCCTGATTAGAAGACGAAAAGCTGGTAGTAAACAGTTCAATATTTTCTGACACAAATCTTTTTCGCTATTTATAAAACTGTGAGTTTCTGCGACGTATTATTATCGAATGGCATTTGTCTGGATTAACGAGTAATTTATAGGGCTTCACCCAAGACCAAGACCAAGACAAGACTGATGTATTCAAAAGCAAGACAAGCCCAAGACAAGTTCTCTCTTTTTGGGCCAAGATTACACAAGACTCTTGTCAGTCTTGTGTCTTTTTTTTTATAAATACATAAAAAATAGAAATTTTAAAAATCTACGAAAGTAATTTGATCTTCGATACATTCTCACAAATTACTAAACTGATACATTATATTGAGTGTATATTTGATCGTTATCAACAAAAAACACAATAAACTAAGCATAGAGTTCCATATAATACATATAACACTCAGTAGACATAATAATAGAAACAAAGACGACTCACACGAATACGATAGCCGAACGGTATCAAATGCCTTTTCCAAGTCTATCAAGCTCAAACATTTATATTTTTTGATAAATATGTTGATAATGATCTTGATGAACGAACTCTGTAGACCACTCGGCCACGGAGGGAAATAATGCACACGGTAATTTTTTGAACCTTATATATTTAGACCAGTCTTGAGACATTAGTTGGCCACATATAGCGTCTTTTTTATCAATAAAAACTATTTTATCAGTGTTTAAAAAGAAAATAATCGTAATGATACAAAGAATATAAAATAATTTTTGTGATGAGAAAAAAGATTTTTTTATTCTAAAAAGTAAAATTATAATTTTTAATATAATTCAGAAATTCATACAACATTAACGGCGAGAATAAACCAATCTGTTGATCAAGTTTGGATCAAGCCGGCCTTCTCTGGTAAAAAAAATCTCTCCGGATTTTTTACGGATTTCTACGCAATTGAGACTTCCAGAGATATTTTTTCCGGAGTTTTTTCGGATTTTCTCCTGATTTTTCTGAAAAGAAATTCCCTATTTATGTTTCCTACACGGAGAGAAATCCGCAGCAAACAATGCTGTAGAGTATCAAACAAATTTTACTGTAGTCTACTGGAAATATTGAGAAGTTGCGTGGGGAGGCCACCAGGATCGACTAGAATTTCCTACTACACTACAGTAATTTTAATCAAAACAAAACAAAAAAACAACACAAAAAATTAAATAAAACCTTATTGTTTAAACATCAAAATAAAAATGTAACGTGTTTATTAATTTTTAAAAAATAAACCATTTTATAATTTTCATGTGTTTCACCGCATTTTTATTTAGATTCATGAATAAAATCAAAACAATAAACTTTTTTAGAAGAGGTTAGGAACACACTTGATTTCCAATAAATATTCGTGTCATCTGGCGGGAAAACCTGCTGTACACTACAGTAATTTCTGGCGTATACCATTAACTCAAGACTTCAAAAATTCCGGTAGACTACAGTAAAAAATTTAGATGAAATATAATAATAATCATTATAATAAGTGGGAATTAGTCGCTGAAATGACGTCAGCTATGATTTTTACGATACCACTACAGTAATATTTGCCGCGGATTTCTCTCCGTGTATGTAGACTTTTATTTCTCGTTTTTTTATTAATTTTTCCATATTTTTTCCTTTGGTTTTTTGACGAGATCACTCCGTAAATATCTACGTAATTTTTTTATTAGAAAACTTTATTTCCGGAAGTCTTAATGACGTAGAAGTCCGGAGAATTCTGGAGGAAATCAGGAAAGATTTTTTTCACCAGGGTTATTCAGGATAATTTAGTTTTTTTGATGCTGCGCTTGATCAGGTTATCGTTAGTCAAGCATCTTGATCAAATCTTGATCAAAACTTGATTAGGCTTCCTGAGTTGAAGCAACATTGATAAAGTATTGACCAAGACTTAAAGTCAAATCAGGCTAGTCTGGACAGAGTTTCAGTCAGGAAACTCTTGGAGAGACTAAATCATTTTGACCTCTATGACAAGCTTTTACACTCTTTAAATTCAAACATTAATTGTATCGACAGTGATGACTTTTGTTAGTAAGCAGATATAAAATCGTATGGTTCAAATTCTTTTCAGGTCGAATGGACGTAGAAAGAGGAAATTCAAAATTATACCCTACACCAGTATTATAAAAACTAAAACAAAAAAATAAACCTCAAAAATATGCTAAACTAAAAAAAAAGTAACAAACGTTCGGATAACAGTCATTTAAAAACAGTTACAATTGTTTGGTTACAACGATCACATGCTTCTTTGGAGAAAACTTGTCATTAAAGTTAAAAAAAAGCATTTATTACCTTTCAGATATCCAAAAAAGTTCTCAATTGTATGCAACATTCAGGTAAAACATATTAAATAATAATAATAATAGAAATCAATTTCGATAAATTGTCACACAAGTCAACTGAATTTTAAAATTATTTTATAAACTATTTATAATAGTAAATAATAGTAATCTACTATATTCGTCAGAATTTCCTTTATATTTTCACGAAAACTCCTTCATGCATGTCAAATCACAACCAAATGGTATTAATTCACAACAAGTATGTCGGCATGATGTCAAATTTTATTGAAGTACTAAGAGAATATTTGAATATACTTCAATTTTCACTTTCTTGGATAATTGATGCGAAACTTTTTCAATATAATAATATATATAAACGGATAGAACATAAACGAAAATGAAAGTATCGGTAAACAAAACAGAATTCAATTTCAGGTTAAAAGAAATTGAGTGAAATAAAAAAATATTGTTCCAATTTCAATACCTTAGTATTTTTCTGTATTTAAATTGGAAACTAAAGAAGACAATGACAAGTAAGTAATAAAACGCTAGTAAAAACGAGCCATTCACTCATCCTAGTCCCACTCACCGTTTAAACACCATTTGTTTTTTTTTTTCTTTTTTTTTTTATGATCAACAAAACCATGACGGGGTTTTTGTTAATTTGACTGTGGTGTTCTTCGCTCTATTTAATGTCCCCTACCTAACACAGAAATGGCAATCTAGCGACTTTTTCAATCACGCGAGAAAGATGAAACGAATGTCAGACCACTAAGGTGGAACCAAGTCACATTAGCATCTCTCTGTTCAATTGCTCTAGCTTCTAGAATGTATGACTGTAGAAAAAAAATTTAAAAAAAAAAAAAAAAAGGAAAAAAGTACTTTGAAAACAAAACAAAAAAAAAAGGAAAAGGACCTGACAACATTCGTTGTGGCTATATATACAGCAACAAATACAAAATGCGATCAGTTCACTCGATCACGCTGCAGTGTATTTTTCGTTTTTCAAAAATTATCATTATGAATTTTATAAATTCAAAACAATTACAAACTTGTAATTATACAGTTTCTATTATATTTTTATTTCTAATTATTGAACTTGTGAATAGTGAAATTAACCACAGAACAAGCAGTCAAATCATTCAAGAAACATATGGTAATTTCGATGAAGCGATAAAAAAAGATTGTAGCAAATCATATAATGTAACGTGTTTCAAACTTGATATCGTATCGTTTGTTGATAAAATATCTGAGGAAAAATATCTGGGTGTACTTCCTGGTGTCTTGGTTGTCAAAGAAAATATATCTAGTGAATCATCCTCGTCTGATGTGGTTGCTAATCTAGCCAGAAGTTTTCCAAATGACATGGACAAAAGATTAGATGCTTTTATTTTGCATAAAATTGGCACCTATCTGAGTACCCATTCGATATCAATAAAATTATTTGACGAAAAAACATTTGAAGCTGCTAGAAATTTAAATAATGACTTATCAGGTCATTTTGGATTATTCGGAAATTCGAATACTGAAAGTGGTAAATATCAATATTATTTTTACATTTCGTATATATATATAGATGATTGATTGTAAAGTTCGCTGCACCCTAATTGTGACGATAAATAACCAGATCATAATTTATAATTTATTATTTTATTAAGTTTTAAGTTTATATTTGTTTTTATAAATATTGTTTTTTTTATTCCTATCCAATTTTTTTTGAGTCAACATATTTTTCAATTTTACCAATTATCAATATATTTATGTCTGAAATGTTAGAAAATGACAAGAAAAAAGTTCATAAATTGATGTTTTTTGTGATATATAATTTTATAAATGTTCATAGTATAAAAAACATGTAGCTAAAAAACTTTACATGATCACGTTTTTATTTTTTTTTTTGTAATTCATTAATTTTCTTTCATGGCATTCTTAACATAGACTATGGGATTCTTTTGGCGACTTTCATATTATATTAGATCAATTATAAACTGAAAGTAGTTGAAATGAATTTCTTTTTCTTTATTCATTATTTATCATGTTGTTTTTAGAATTTTGACGTTGTAGTAATGTAAACTATATAGAATCTGCTTACTTGAGAGCCGGTATACTCTTTTATCTTAATATTCTGATGTAAACTGCTACTATCATATATATAGATAATAATATAGTGTGTAATTATGTGAATGAACTTTTAAACAGGTCGTAAAAAAGACAAAAACGGATATGGAGGAACTTTGATGGCTGGGCTCATGATGATGAAAGGTACTCTGGGTGCTATTAGTTTCGGTGCACTTGCAATGCTTGCTGGAAAAGCTCTTATGACTGGTTTGATGGCATTGATGTTGTCAGCTATTGTCGGACTTAAAACATTAACAGGTGGAGCAGAAAAAAAAACGACTTATGAAATTGTGAGCAAGCCAGTTTACACAGCTCCTCATACATACAGCACTGAAGAAGTTCATCCAACACCTCCTCACTCGGGATATGGAAGATCATTGGAAAATACTAATCCAAATATTGAAGAAGCCATTCGCAAATATGGAAATGTCAGAGATCGTAGATCTATTTGATAACTAAAAATAACGTCTCGTTTGTTCACGCAGTAAGGCGTCAGAATTCGTATTTATTTATTTATTTATTTTTTTTTTAACCTAGTTTATTCTATTATTGCATACTTTTGATCGAGATAATATTTACAAAGCACACTATTCCACTGTAAAAAAAAGAGTGGAATCGATCCTGCTGCATCTCGATAATCAAGCAATACTGATGTTCATATGCAAGTTTTTCTTCTACTCAAGGAAATTCATACAAAACACTATTAATGTTTATAATCATATTCTTTTCCCCGAAGAAAAAAAATAAATTTCACTGCTCTCAGCATCTTATCGATAATAAAAAACAAACTATAAAAATATTATTTATTCATATACAGTTACATATATACACGGAAAAAAATTTACACGAAATTTTACTATGGTCTCACAGTATTCAAGAAACATCGGTCAACTAATACATTTTTACATTAAATATTACGAAAAAAAACAATGTTGTGATTAAAAAATTGCAATGGACTATAGCAATATTTGAGATTTCGATTTTTTACTTTGTATAAAATAAAAACTGCAACCTAACATGGAATCTTTACAAATTTAAGTTGAAAAAATTATTATGCTTTTTTTCTAATACTACAATGTACCATAGTAATTTTTATAGGTTTTTAATTTTTGCTTGAGCACAGCGTCAAACTTGCTGTGCATATTG
>MKYW01000160.1:0-17639 GCA_015776835.1 Aphidius ervi | reverse complement strand
TTATCCTGATCTAGAATTGATCAGTTTGTGATGGAGATACCTGAATAGGGAAAGCCTTATCATATCCTTATCCGGATTGGATCAGGATGTGGTAAGGATACCTGAACAAGGATAACCTTACGATCTCCTGATCCGCTCCGGATCAGGGTTCAGGCTATCCTGAACACATTTCTACTCGGGTTTCTTGCATCCAGACCCTCATTTTAGGATAATCATTCAGGTTCTCAAATGCATATTCAATCAGTTTCAAGCATATTGACTGGTTCAATAATCTATAAGCCATGTTGTAACAATATTTTTGACAATCACAATTTGTTATTTGACTATATAGTATAATTCAGAAGTATACAGTACTTGTGACAATTGAAATTGATGAAATTACTGTTTATTTAAACCATCTATGCCAAACAATTGAAAAGCTCGATCGGTGATTTTATTGTTTAAGTATTTCACAATTGAAATATTAAAAAAAAATTTAATGATCGGTTTTGTCAATTTTTTTCCGGGAATATTTCTCAACGAATATTAATGATAAGATACCTAGTTGAAGTATTCGTTTCAACGCAGGTATATCTATGAACATAGATACTCCTTCACAGGTTTGTATCCCAGCATATTTTGTGCTTTTAACTAATTTTTTCAAGACCCTATTTGTATTCTCGTATCGAAAACAACTTGTCATGAAGAGTGGCCTAAACTTTAATACCGTTTGTGGTAAATGAAGTAGCTGGTGGAGATTAGCTATCATATGTTCTTTTTCATACAATGCTTAGTAACTTGATACGAAATTATTGAGTAAGTCGTTCTGAATTTGATATATTTGCTTGGTTCAATAGATATATACTGTAAACAAATTGTGATGAAATTATATTTATAAAGTATTTTATGCAGAAACAAAAATTTTAATTTAAAATCACTATTCAGCTGTTTCATGCACAGTTATTCCGTACCTACCGAAATTTCAAATGCCATAAAATATAAAATAAAAATTGTTGTCATTGGCTTACAATTTTATAGTTTTAAATAAAATCATAATTTGATTGTAAAAGTCTAAACAAATTATTTTCTTGTTCTTAAAATCTTTCTTTTTTTTATACGTTGAGAAACAGAGTTAGAAGAAAAACACTCAATTAGTAATTATGGAACTCCACTTTTTTGCCAATAATTTCTATGTAATATTTTTACGCCAAAAAAAATGGTGTGTTTCAATCAATATTTATTTTCAGAAGCACTAACGAGCTATATAACAGCTACTAACATCAAACATGAAATAAAAAATTTTATCACAAAATTAATGTTGAATTGAAGCGAGTAGGTAGCGAGGCTTGGAAAACAGTTAGTTACCACCATTAAAAACCAAATGAAGGTATACTGTATATTGTTTATAGTAAGTTATATTGTTAAGATATAACTACTTATTATCATAACTAAGGATGGTAATGCACTTGAAAAATGATGACAATCGTGATGATGATTAAAATGAAAAAATTATGGTTACCGCGATTGACATGAATCTTGTTGTATATAAACTCCATCACTGTTTCTGAAGCTGAAGACAGTCTTTGTCAGTAAGCTCAGTTGCTTAGGTACCAGTAGGTATAATGTTTTTCAAGAAGTTTTTCATGGTCGGAAATCAACCAATTCTATGTATTTTTATAACCACGTTAGTGATGTTATCGAGTGATACGGAAGCAGCAATAGTTTCTGAAAATTCATTGCAAAATGTTCAAAGTGTTTATTCACATGATTACGGAAAACTCAACAATAGTGTCGAAAAAGAAAGGAAAATTTTCGACTATTCAACAAATGGTGTGAGGGTTAATATCCGAGTAGTTTCTATTCTTAATGAGTCAAACACTCAAGAGGATGAACGATTCCCAGATTTTCCGGCAAAGGATCTTGGACGCTGTGTGATGAATTTTTCAATCGCCTGCATAACTGACAGAATGGCACGTTACATTGATACAATTGGAAGGCTCAATAAAAAAATACTGCTGGGTGGTAATATTAAGCTTGTTAAAATTCGTCCCTTAATAAAGAGAACTTATGATGAACGATCACTTGAATCAATTAACAATATTGATCGTAGTATTGATAGTTTTTTTGATAGTTTTGCATTGAGAATTTATTTACCAAAAACAAACGAAAAGCAAGAGCAAAATCAGATTGACTTGACATTTGATGATAGAGATGTTGTTGAAGGTAAATAGAAAGATAATTAAAAATTATTTCGTCTACAAATCTTATTGATGATACTTTGATGTTATTTCATCTTTAATTTTTCTCGATTCTATTCAGGTCGGGGAGGAAAAGGTGGCGGAGGAGGAAAAGGAGGAAAGGGTGGTGGCAAGTGCAAACAAATGATGATGATGGCAATGGCATGTGCTAAAATGAAAATGATGGGTAATTTATATTCAATTTAATTATTCCTTGATTCTTTTATTTTACAATTATAATTTAAACGATTTCTACGATTGGTTAATGTTGATTTATCTTTCTGCAGGAATGATGGGACTTATGGGCATGAAGTCAATGTTGATGTCAGGCGCGACAATGATGATGATGAAAGTAATGCTAATGATGCAGTTATTGATGAAGAAAAACAGCGGCGGTGGAGGTGGTGGTGGCAGTGGCGGTGGAGGACACAGCAGCGGGGGAGGTGGTGGCGGCTATAATTACAGCCCTGCTGCACCTCCAAGCAACAGTTATGGACCACCTAGCAGTGGTTGGGGACGGAGTTTTGACAATCGTTTATCAATGAATGCATCGAATGATCAAAATTCGAATCTTTTAAATTCATACTCAGGAATTAATGATAATATTTCTATCATTAATACTTATTCACTTATCGATGAAAAATCGAACAGCAACCAAGAATTGCTGTCAAATATCAACTCAAACTATGTTGGCGAGGTTCATGAAACTGGTAAACGGATGAGTAGAAAATTTGACTTGAACAAAACTGAGCATAATAATTCTATTGCTGATTCAAAACCACTTTATGCCATTGAGTAGAAAAATTACGAAGCTGCTGATTAAATACCGAATAAAACAGATTCTATAGTTGCAGAAAAAACTTCGCCGGATTAGCTTTGTTTAAAATTGGAAAAAAAACCTGCATGATTTAATCATTATATTTATGTGAAATATCATATTTCGTTTATTTATACTTGTATTTTATTACTATATTATCATGAATTATGTATTTATTATATTGAATATTATTTATTATCTATGTCTTCAGAATTTATTTTATTATTAATTTTAATTTTATTCATACTATTAAATGTGGCTGCTTACGCCATCTTTATAAGGTTTATAAAAGCTGACTGCTTTTATCGAACTTTCACAGTTGGAACAGGGTTTTTTCAGCTACCTACTTTATCAAATGATAAATGTCGGTAGAAAAATTTTTAACATTTAGTAACACTTGGTAAAGTAATATCTTTGGAGTATAATCGAGAAATCTTGAGAAAATAATATTAAAATCAGTTATAAGAATCATTTTTCAACTGACATAGCTACACTCAGAGAAGGATATGTTAACAGTTAAAATACCAATATGTTTACATTAAACATACAAAAGTTTAATGTTAAGATATATATATTAACAATAAACATATATATCTTAACTGTTAACATACGTATGTTTATAGTTAACATACGTATCTTTACGCGGCCAAATATTTTTATCTATCAGTCTACTTCTTGTGATCTTTTTTATATTGTGATACTATTTTAATTGTAATATAATATAATATGTACTCGTGTTGTCATAAATTTATTTAAATTTAGTTTTTTTGTAAATTCATTCTTAATTTTACATTAAATTTTCATATTTACATACGTAAATGTCCTCAACTATCAACCTAACCTTCAAATTGTGTCAATTACAGATATCTTAGATATCTTAATAGTTAACATACGCATATTAACTATTAAGATACGTATGTTTAATGTTAATATATATATCTTTGATGTAAACTTATCAGCCACCACCCATTTAAACATGGCATATGTTAACATTAAACAGGATATGTTAACTGTTAACATATCCTTCTCTGAGTGTATGCGCGAAATAATCACATAATTAAACTAAAGTTGAGGACTTTTGATTTGTAGATAATATGTTTAAATAGTCATAGTTATTAATTCCTCCCATAACATCCATGCTTTCTGATGAAAAATAGAATTAAGAAATTTCCCACTACTAAAGTGGGATCATTTTAACTCTACTAATTTCGAAGAATAAACAGAAAAAAATCAACTCGCAGGAATTCAGGAAAATTATTTAGGAGGAGTGTTTATTTATTTCGACAAGCTGTTAGGTGGTGTATAGTTTTGATCAAGCGTGCCAGAGCTACAATTTTTTGAGAGAGTAATTTTATTAGTTTAAGTAGTATTTATACAATTTGACGAGAAAAATTTTGAGTTACTTAAGCCATTTTAAATTTCCAAGAACACATATGTGTATGAAGCATAGACGATGGACATGCTTTACACACATAAGATTCCGTTATTTCAAGTTGGATATGATTTATAAAAAAACTCGATGCTCGTTTAACATGGTTAAGAGAAAAAATTCAATATCTACCAGGACACTACCTTGTCGATAAATTGACACTTGTGCTTTTCAAATATAACTGGAAAAGATATTTTGAAATATAGAGGTGCGTATATTACATGGGCTCATATATGAAAAAAAATTGAAATGACTGTAGAATAAACTTCTAAAAATATAATCAAATAAACTATTGCCAAATATTCTATTTATTAATTGCCAATGCAAATTTTGCAGTGGTGAAAATTTAGTTCATAAACTTTCTAATTGTGTTTAATTAAAAAGTACTACACTTTACACAATTTTTATGTAATCTTTGCACTGTCAAAACTGTTATGATTTTTTTATCGCCATTATTTTATTGTGAACTCAACATACATGCTTGCAAACCTAGTGTTGAATTGACATGAAAATTAACTGTAGACCAGTTATATGTTAAATTTTACATTTTCTTTCTAATAGTGTAGATCATTTTAGCAGGAATTCGATTATATTCATAAGTATGTATACATTAATCTGTGCAGCAAGTAACAAGATATCGTCGTTGACAAAAGTTGTAACTATAAAAGTTGAAACTATTTTTTATGTATAATCCATAGAAGTAATA
Source organism: Aphidius ervi (assembly GCA_015776835.1). Lineage (NCBI taxonomy): Eukaryota > Metazoa > Arthropoda > Insecta > Hymenoptera > Braconidae > Aphidius > Aphidius ervi. The sequence continues at coordinate 12,471 of MKYW01000160.1, read as the reverse complement.
CAACTTTTGTCAACGATTATATGTTTTTTATCCTACTCTATAGATTAATAATATATAAATAATAAATCAACATATAATAAATGAATTTAAAAAATTACCAAACTTTGTATATACTAGTCACTCAAGTTTTTTGTAAAAGTAACGGCTTGAAATTTTTTAATACCATGACTGCTGTCATATGATCATCCATTTATTGTGTTTATCTTATTTTTTATTATATTATTCATGCTTGGTTTTCCGTTTGTGGTGAATTGGCCTGAATAGAAAACGTGCAAGCACGTAACTTGTGAATATTATATATCTAAAATTCGATTTAATTTTGATTTAATTGATTAGTTTATTTATCAACAATTATAAAAGTTTGACATAAAAATATAATATACCGCCATTCATTCAATCGGTAAAATATTCTGAGAAAAAAAATAATTAAACACATAAATCGGTTGAGAAAAAATTAAACAAGAAAGAGGCCACGTTTTTATAATTCTCGCGGTCAAGGACTTTTCAGTCACGTCTTTAAGGCTATACTTACAGACTATAATCACTTACCAAGTTTTTGTACGTACGTTATTCGTTTGCACCGTTAGTCAACCCAGTGATCAGCCCGTATATTTGGTAGCTAACATCTTAAAACCACGATTATCGTCCCCAAAATATAGAAATCTATTTCAAATAATTTTGGTGATTGATACAAGTGTTTATGAAGAAATAAAAGATAAATAAAATTTCAGAAATGTACAACGAATCACATGTCATAAGATATGATTTAAATTATTATTGGAATTCGTCCAATAAAACGATATTTTTAATAAATTACTTCTTTTTTTTTTTGGTCCATTCGAGTATCATAGATCACATTGAGTGCCATTATTTCATACAAACAAATTCGAATGATAGACTTTTGCAAAATTGTCAACTTCCATCGAATATGCGCACCAGTCATCACTGTTACAAATACAGTCTCACAGTTCAGTCAAAGTAATTTGTAGGTCAATGGACTTCAAGTGTCCAATGACCGCTTGGTTGGCCCGTCTGACCGGTTCTCTGCTGGAACATGACCATCATCAAAATCTCAACGTAATAGTTAAATATTATTATAATACTATTGACACGATTATGTTGAAAAATTATTTCTTCATATTTTTTCGAATAATTCTTTCTCAAGATTGCCAGTCAAGTTCACATCAAAGCCTGACTTTGATAATTGATTTTTTCTTTGTGTGTATCATAAATCCTTGATTCTGCAACATCAAAAGTTGTAATTATGCTATGCTGGGAATAATTTTTTTTAATCCACCGATTAATCTGTTGAAAAAAATTTAAAAAAAAATGAAAAAAAAAGAGAAAATTCAGAGGACACAAAAAAATAAATTTTAGATTACTCACAGATCTAACGAGTATTATTTTGTATATTAAAAAAGTGGTTTTCTTTCTTCGAATCAAAATAAACGAAAAAAAAATATTGATTCAGTGAAACTAGATATAACAATAAAAAAAAAAATTAAATACAAAATGACGTTTGCTAAAAAGATCTTATATATACTGTGGCATTGTCAAAAAAGCCAATAGGCAAAAAAAATATTAAAATGGAAATATAAAAGAAAAAGTTTTCAAAATTCTCATAGCATAGAAAAAAAACTTATTTTTTACATAAATATGTCATTTTTGTATAAAAATAAACCATTTTAACCTGTATTGGCCAGGTACTTTAACTAACAGTTAGATTTTAAATTATACTGCCATTACCTATTCATGATTTTTCGTATCCACATATTTTTCAATTACTATATCGAATTCCTGACTTTTTTGAATATTTCTCAAATTTATTTCATTTTGAGGAAATATAATTATTGATAACATCAAAACAAAAATTCTTAATTTTTATATACAAAAGTATCTCATTTTTTCCCTTTTTAATAAACAAAATATGTGAAATAAAAATATATGAATAAAAAAAAATTAGGTGGTTATATCTTACCATAGTTTGTAAATTCAGTTTTGTAGTAATTTTGAAAGAACAACCTAATTTTTTTTATTCATATATATTTATTTCACATATTTTGTTTATTAAAAAGGGAAAAAATGAGTTACTTTTGTATATAAAAATTAAGAATTTTTGTTTTGATGTTATTTCACTTCTTTTGTTTAATTGAAGGTCTGGATGCAAGAAAGACCTGAGCGCTCGGAGCTTGATAAATGCGGCGCTGTAAACTGGTGAAATTTAGAAAAAACAAAATTTAGAAAAATTGAAAAAAAAAAATATCACCTTAATGAGAAAGATGAGAGGGACATTTTTTTTCAAATAAACGTTTTTTTTTTAATTATTATTTGACGAAATAAAAAAAAAAAATGAAAAAAATTTACGGGCTAAATTTTCTTTTTTTTTTAAACATAACTCGTCATAACTTTCTGGAATATTGTTGGATCATTTTGAAATTTCAAATACATATTAAGTACAGTATAGCGATGCATTTAGTAATAATAGAAACTTGATTTGCGTTTATTGTTTATTTATAGGAAATTTTTATTTAATACGTGACGAAAATTACGTTTCTTGCATTTTGACACAAAAAAGTATCGAGGAAATTTCATGACTGAAATCATTTTGAGTGACAACTTTGATTATTGATATGTCATGAAGTTTTCCTGAAAATTTCAGCTTTTTATGTCAATAAATAAAAAAGATATTGATTTATTAACGAACTGTGCGCCTTCCCTGCCGTTTTCTCAATAACAATTGAGGGTCTGGATGCAATAACACGTCGAGCGCTCGAAGACAAGAAAACGCTATGTTGCTGTGGGTGGAAAACAAGAAATATTAAAATTGGAAAATAAAAAAAAATAAAAATACAGTCATCAATAGAATTAAAAAATACATATTTTTCTTCAAATAAACTTTTTTTAAAAATAATTAGTTAACCTGATAAAAAATAAAAATAAATTTTTTTTTTTTGAGAAAAATACTTTTTTTTAATCATATAACTCGAGACAACTTCTTTAAAAATTAATATATTGACTTGAAAATTTGAATGTAGCTTTATCATAAGCTAGCAATTGCAACGGTGTCATTAAAAAACTCATTTATTAGTATTGTTTGATTTTTATTATATGATTGTTTAATGTCATTAAAAAATTTAATTTGTCTAACTTTAAACGAAAAAAGAGTCGGAGAAATTTAAAAATTGAGCAACTTGTCAGTGGCAATAATGTTGAGCAGTATATCAAGAAGTTCTATTGAAATTTTTAGATATTTTTATTAATTATTTACTGAGTTATTAATTTAACAACAAATAGCGCGCATACTGTTTGTATTTATATGGATATACAGACGCGCGAACATAGGCGTTCGCGAGAGAGGGGGCTGACGGTCACGCATATATAGCCCTCACGGCAGCTCGCTATTTGTTGTTAAATTAATAACTCAGTAAATAATTAATAAAAATATCTAAAAATTTCAATAAAACTTCTTGATATACTGCTCAACATTATTGCCACTGACAAGTTGCTCAATTTTTAAATTTCTCCGACTCTTTTTTCGTTTAAAGTTAGACAAATTGAATTTTTTCATCGACATTAAACAATCATATAAGATAAATCAAACAATACTAATAAATGAGTTTTTTAATGACACTGTTGCAATCGCTAGCTTATGATAAAGCTACATCCAAATTTTCAAGTCAATATATTAATTTTTAAAGAAATTGTCTCGAGTTATATGATTAAAAAAAAGTATTTTTCTCAAAAAAAAAAAATTTGTTTTTATTTTTTATCAGGTCAACTAATTATTTTTAAAAAAATTTTATTTGAAAAAAAATATGTATTTTTTAATTTTATTGATGACTGTATTTTTATTTTTTTTTATTTTTTAATTTTTATTTTTCTTATTTTCCACCCACAGCAACATAGCGTTTTCTTGTCTTCGAGCGCTCGACGTGTTATTGCATCCAGACCCTCAATCGCGAGTATTCGCGCTGTCGTTTTGGTGTAAGCGCTTGTTAAAAACGATATTGAAGGCGCGCAATTCGTTAATAAATCAATATCTTTTTTATTTATTGACATAAAAAGCTACAATTTTCAGGAAAACTTTATGACATATCAATAAACAAAGTTGTCACTCAAAATTATTTCGTTCATGAAATTTCCTCGATACTTTTTTGTGTCAAAATGCAAGAAACGTAGTTTTCGTCGCGTATTAAATAAAAATTTCCTATAAATAAACAATAAACGCAAATCAAATTTCTATCATTACTAAATGCATCGCTATACTGTACTTAATATGTATTTAAAATTTCAAAATGATCCAAGAATATTTCAGAAAGTTATGACGAGTTATGTTTAAAAAAAAAAGAAAATTTAGCCCGTAAATTTTTTTTCATTTTTATTTTTTATTTCGTTAAATAATTATTTTAAAAAGACGTTTATTTGAAAAAAAATGTCCCTCTTATCTTTCTCAATAAGGTGATATTTTTTTTTTTAATTTTCTAAATTTTGTTTTTTCTAAATTTCACTAGTTTACAGCGCCGCATTTATCCAGCTCCGAGCGCTCAGGTCTTTCTTGCATCCAGACCTTCAATTAATCGCAATATGTAAAGAAAATATTCTGGGGAAGATCTTAAGTTTTGAATTCTCAAAAGAATAAAATTATAAAAAATTTTAGCAACGGATTCGTTCTATTGAAAATTCAAAATTTTTAAAACTCCGGCGAAAGCCCGTGTGGTTCCTCTCGATTTATAACAAATTCATTATAATTTTTTTTTCTAATAAATTTAAATTATATGATTAAATATCTTTTTGTTTTTTTCGCGCTGCAGACGTGACTTGTCAAATTATGAACACAAATCAAAATATGGATGAAAAAAATTTGAGGTTATACTAGATGTAATTAATGATTTTATTAGATTCGTTCAAGAAAGAAATAAATACAAATATAAAAAAAAATTAATCGTTTAATTTACTTGTACCTGGCTTTTACGGGTTATCATATCTATTTTACTACCGATACATCGGAAAAATTCGAGGCTAGGCTCATTAGATAAGAAAATATCTATATTAATAAGAAATGTAATTTTAGTTTTAATTGATATTTAATAATAAGTAAGTTATTGAGCAATTAAAAATTCGTGACGTCATACCCATGCAACCTGTTTATACTATTACTTGGTAAGTCATCTCGCGCTGGAAAAAAATGAGTTGAGACTATACCGAGTCTCTTGATATTAGCAATTGAAGTGCTGCTTGAATTTTGACGACATTTTACGGTTATTATTCTCCGGTGCTCAACTAACGGATATTGAAATCACACTGACACAACAAATATGTTTGAGAATATTATTTTGGCATTTTTGTAGATGATTTTAACTCATAATAAATCAATATTTCTATGGAACTATGAAGACTGTAATCATGCAAATCATTTTTTCAATTATGAATATTTTTTTGTATAATAATCAAGTGACTAAATAATTAACTAAATAATTATCAATATGTAATTCATATATAATTCAAATAGAAATACCAAATGATTTTAAAATAATATGTCCATTCATGATTGATTTATATAATAAGTAATACTGCAGTGTTAGTCTCATTTTCAATGCAGAATCACCCGTAATATTCTGTCGTACCTCGGACTACAGAATCATTAAAAAACACCAACGAGTATACTCCGGATATTTGGTCTGTAATAAATAATTAATTTGAAAAGAGCATATTTCCAACGGTTTAAAAAACAGAGCGGAACCGGAAAGAACCAACGACCTTGCTGAATATTGTTTTTTCTATATGTCCTAAGTTATCATTTATACATTCCACCATTCACGATCAATTAGAATAACAAATCTACAATATCTAATGGAAAAGTATAAAAATATAAAAATCATTGAGTTAAAAAATTTTAGAAACTAGTAAATAATATCCTGATGATCATTCTCTTTGGTAGCGACGAATATAAAATGACCTTTGGTGAGTTCGGCAGTGGTGATAGGAGTAGGAGGGTCTTGACACACTTGGAGACAGCATGGATCGTAACTACGGAAATTCAAGACGTACGAGGTTAGTATTGACTGAGAGAACGAAGTGAACGTATCTCGTATAATTTGGATATATCATCAGCTTAAAAAACAATACAGCTTATAATAAGCAAAACGAAAGAAGTCAGAGTAAATTAAAAATATAATATATATGTATACACGCGTGCGTATTGGAAGGTTAATGCGCTAGTGAGATCACTCATGGATGGATGTTTACAAGAATAAACAACAAGCACCGGTTGACCCAAAGTGACGGTTTTTAATAGGTGGATATGAGTAACAAATACGAAAGTATTAAGTGGAACAGATGGAGTCAAAACGATCTCGGTCCAAGGATGAGTTAAATACATGTTTTAATATTTAATACAATTTATGTGGATGGATGTTGAAGAATGAGATTCATTAGATTCGTCAAATTTTAAAACGAGATCATTTTTTAATCAAAAAAAAAAAAAAAAANAAAAAAAAAAAAAAACAAATCCTTTGAAACTTTTAATTTTAATATTTTGAAATGACGATGTATATGAAAACTTTTCTTTTTGTAATCAATAGTTTTACCTTGGTAAATGCCAATTTCTTTAGTTTTGCGAGATATGCAAAATATATTTACCCAGAGAATTTAACCACAAGTGCTGCTAGCAATCAATTATGGACAGGAATATTAAAAGATTGTAGTGAAAAACTATCATTTTCTTGTATTCAAAAAAATGCATATAGTTATTTGGACGATTCTTTGGTTGAACAAGATAATATTACAGTGTTTGATGGTTTTGTTCTACGAAAAAATAATCTCGTTTATGATTCTTGCACAAAAAATTGCAAGGATGACTTTACAGAAAATCTTATACGAAATTCAAAAGTTCAGGGAAATATTAAGGAAGATATTGAAAATAAGGAAGAATTTTATGAAGATATAAAATCACCACTTGAAGAAATAACCGAAGCGTTAAGAGAAAAAACAGTCAAATTTTTATCTACAAGAGATTATGAAATTGAATTACCAAGATTTATGTTTGACAATTCGAGAATCAAAATAAGTCCACGTGAAATAGATGAAAATGGAGCACTTGTACGAATTGATTTTGGTGAAAGAAATATTGAACGTCAAGGCAGATTGTTCAAAAAAATCAGTAAGTAATAATAGTAATTAATCGAGTGAAAGATTTTTTAGTTGATTCAGTCGTGTATGATTTGATGGTACAAATACTTTAGGCAAATACTAAATGCAGGTTGTTTATCGAACTTGAAGTTTAACGAATTTTATTAACATATTCGGTTATTAAAAAGAAAGAAAGATAAACAAAAGAGAAACAAAAATTAATGAAAAGTTATTATTTCTTGTCCATCTCTTTATTTTCATTATCGCATATTTACGTGTAGTATGTCAAAGTTGGGAAAACACCTGATAGTTATTTGTTTAGAAAAAAATTTCAAATTAATTTTTTTTTTACTCAAACAAATAAAAAGTTTTTGACCTCATACAGTGATTTCGGAAGCTTCTATGTCAAGCCAGACTGTCAAAACTCTGATGCTTAGATTAATTTAATTCATGATTTTTTAAAATTTGAACTCACATCTTTAACTTTTTCTGGAATCGTTTTTTTCACGCAGCTTGTCTACTTGAAAAAGAAAAAAAAGGCAAAATTCATGCATCCACTTGTATAGTTTCAAATGAAAAAATAAAAAACACAAATTATTATGATTTAAATGCCTTTTACCTCAATTTTCCTAACAGTTTACGAGTAACGCAAACATTTTGAATATAACTGAAGATCTTGATAGGATCAAACGAAAAAAACTAAAATAAAATAATTTACTTAATTGACAAGATTAGGAGCTTTGAAATCTGACCTGACGCGGAACACCACTTAAATAATGTGTTATTTAACAAGTGCAATTATTTTCTAGGAAAATTTATTCAGAACCGGTTATTAATGAGTTTTTTTGCTCTACTGCTCATAATCAAACTGATCAAAGTAAAATTCGCATTCATCATTCCATTTCTCTTCGGTGCTGCAGTATCCAAAAAAATTTTCCTAAAATTGCTCTTATTCTTGGTTCCTGCATTTGCGCATGTATTTAAACTTTGTTCTGCTTACTACAGTAGTCATACAAAATCTCATCATCATCATCATCATCAGGTGAATATATTACTATATAATTCATGTTAGTTTACTTTTTTGGTTTGCTAAACGATAATTACAGTACTTATCAAACGCTATATATATAGATTGCCCATCATCATCACCACGTTCCGGTTCCTGTGCCTGTGCCAACATATGTGGATCATCATCATTCACCATCATTAGCCTCACCTTCTCATCATGAAGAAGAATTTGAAGGATATGATTATGCTAACCCTCATCTACAAATTCGCAAAGATATGGAAGAGCTTAAGGAATGGGGTATTGATACATTCGCAGAGTCACACGATGATTCATCTTTAAGACCGGTTGAAACGATTGGTGGGTCATTTTCACAATCTGGACCAGTTGGAAGACTCGTTCCACAACCTGGTCCAATCGAAATACCACCAAGTTATCCTACAAATTTAGGACCCCCTCAATATCCCGTAGTCCAAAAACCAAATACTTCATATGGTGATAAATTTCCGGCTAATATTCCGTCACCAGGTCAATCCTTAGCATACAATGGTTATTTAGATGAACAAAAACTTAATCGTCGTATTTTTGTGCCATCCTCTGTATTAACGCATTCACAGGGTCAAACGCAATCAAATCCTAATACACTGAAATCAGCACCGTCTTTGAGTGCCGGAAAGTCATCAATCATAAAATCAAGTTCTGCTGTGATAAATCCTATTTTTACTCAACCAACATCCACTGTTCAGGCACAGCATGTTAATCAACAGATTTTCACAAATACTGGCATATCATCATCAATTGGTCATGGGAACAACCAGGTTGTTCATGATGATAATTTTTATGGACCAATACTGGAAAAAATTGATGGCGTTTTTGCACAACTTCGGTTTGTTGAAGAGATTTGTAGAGAACGTCTGGTTTGCAGCATGTACAAAAATCCAGAACGCTTTTCACCACATAGTAATCATGTCTCAAATGAGTTGTCAAGGTACGTGTAAAGAAACTTCAATTGATTAAATTAACCAAATTATTGAACAGGCATCAAACGTAAACGTACAAACTTACTCTAAACATTGCCATGTGTCTGTGTGTGTGTGTGTGTGTGTGAACCTTATGAAAGATGTAGGTAATCGGTTAGTATATGCGTATGTGCTGAACAAACGTTACAAGGAGAAAGGTGACCAACGCCTGACCACTACTAACTACTTCAATCAGGTCATCGTGCAGATACTTATTTGTACGTCTTCCGTTCTTATTATAGTCCTAAATATTCTCTTATATGTATATTTTAATCATCTTTTTCATTAACATTTATCTTTCCTTTTATTGCCTTTCTCTTAATTTTCTGTTGTCATATAATTATTTTACTATTAACGATGTTGGCCAGAATTTTTTAGGAATTTTTTTATTCAGATGGACAGAAATACAAATAACAAACTGCCTTTTTATTTACAGAAATCCGCAAGAACTGAAGCATGGAGAAAATGGTAGTGTCTCGAGCCAACGATTCCATCGGTACGTTGAAGCAGCAAGGCTTGGCCAGGATAATGGTGATTGTCTTAGATCATATCCATGTCACATGAATACCGAATAAGATATTAAAGTTCAACGTTACACCGTACTCTCAAGAAAATCAGCAGTATATAATTAAGATATTTTTATTACTGGAATTTACCGCTTTAACGGTGGTAATGTCGTATTTGTTGATATCAACTAGTTTTATTATACTCAAATATGGTTTTGTTACATGACTAATACAGCAATTAAATTGTTCGTTTTCTGCTCGCATCATTAACGTTGGAAACACATTTGTTTAAGTGTATAAAGAATTATTTATTTAACTTAGTATGAATTTGCAAGTTCAGAAATTGCTGACCCATCAAAATAATATTAAAAAAAAATAAATTGTATAACATTTTTTTATGACAATAAGTGACCAATTTTTGATAGAATGACTTTAATATAGAATAATTCAATACCGTTTCCTAGATGTTTGTTTAATGCGAGGTAGTATTTTAATTTTAATTGCATAAATTTATTTATTTGTTCTATTATTTATATATTATGTTATGTAAGTATATGTGCTTAGTTAATAATGGTGTGATTAATTATTTAACAAAAAAAAAGAAACACGGTTTTATGACGAAAAATTACCAAGTACTCAAAGAGTTGCGCTATATAATCAATTTTGTTTCAAACCGATTTTGCTTTAAATTACATTTTGTTCTTATTGAAGAAAATCTTAGTCAATTTTTCATGTATATACTAATTAATTTTGTCAATATCCATCAATTCACATGTACAGTCTTATACCTAATTTAGTTTTAAAGTTTTGTTGTCATTTATAAACTTTGCATCAAAATGAGTAATATATTTTTAAATAAATATATATACATAAGTATACTATCACAATTTCTTAGTAGCTCATTCTGTAAATTATTCTTACATTAATGTATTAATTTATATTCTGTATCTTCTCTCATAATCCATTGTATTTAGAGTAACCACGTCTTCAAGGATAGGAAGCCTGACCAAGAACGGATCAGGATGTAACGCCTTTTGGTAGGGTTTGGATCCAAATTTGATTAGATCGTAAGATTAAAGTCAGACCTCCTGATCAGCCTCGCTAAATGTTTAAAAGTGTTGCCAGTATAGTATATACAACGATGAGTGGCGGATGTGTGATTGAATTTGATTGACAAAAAATGCTGTAAAGTTCAGTAGTGCACTTGTACAGTAAAATTTGGAAGTTGCGTGGGTAGGCCACCAGGATTGACTAAAATTCCCTCCTACTCTACATTGAAGACTAATAAAAAAAAAATAAGAGAAAAAATATTAAATAAGAACTCATTGCTTAAGCCATTAATACAAAAATGTAAAGTGTTTATTTATTATTGAAAAATAAACCATTGTATAAAACATATTAATGAGGTTCATTAATAAAATAAAAATAAGAAAAATGTTTAAAAGAGATTAGGAACTCATTAGATTACACTACATATACGTGTCATCTGGCAGAAAAAATGAACTACATAGCATATAATATAGAATTAATTCAAGTTCACAAATATTTTTGTAGACTTCAGTAAAAATTGAGACAAAATACAAGAAAAATTACTATATAACGTAGGATTGAAAATTTGAAAAAAATTTTTTTCTTAACTGTTTTATCTATTTTCAACTAGCGGTCCGCACCCGTATTCGCTGGGTTCGCTGTCTTTTTTTATTACAAAAACGTTCGCATGCCACGCATACATGTTATTTTTTCTTGCGTAATATACTTGCAACTAAAATACACGAGCTTTGTCCGGAAGTGCTCAATGAAAAATTTGCAAAAAGAGTGTCTTCAACGAGTACTCAAATGATTGTTCATATTAAATTAACAATTTTACTGATTTATAACATTACTTCAATCTCATTTTTTAGCAATAAATTCAGCATTCTCCAAATAAATATTTCTACTTTTTTTTAAACAAAAATTTCAACACGTTTTTAAACAAACGATTTGTTTAAAAATATGCTGTGCTATGCTAACTTTACCATGACTACAGAAAGTACTAAATGAGTTTTTTTTATTTGTAACTCTTTCGTCTTTTGATCTGCCAAAACCATTGTACATTAAGTGATTTTTTTTTTTATCCTCAGATGGACTGCTTACATGAGTAAATAATAATTCCTGGGACGAAATTTTAAGCCCTGGAAGAGTATAAATATATGAATTGAAGCCGTGAAAGCCATTTTTTTAAAGATTTAAGAGCTGTTTTTTTTTCTATAGTCAACCCTTGAAATGCTCTACTCTGACAAGGATTAAATTATCACTATTTTATTTTTAGACCGATCGAAATTTTTTTTTTCGGACTTAAAAAACTTCATAAACACCGATTTTTCAAAGTCCAAAAACAAACTTAGAAAAATCTTGTACATAAATGATTAGATTTTTTAACGATACATATCAGGATAGTTATTGTTTTAGAAAATTGTATCGAGCAATTAGTATTATGATTAAATTGTTACCCGGGATAAAATTTTTGGAGCCTTTATGACCCTTTTTGAGTATTTATTTGTGAATTTAGAGTATTTAAGAGAGTATTCCAGAGCCTGTCTGAGACTTTTTTTTAAATACTCGTGATTCTAAATCATCGACGCGAGTATTTCAGAGCCTTTTTTTTTGGGACTCTACATTTAGCTTTAACACTTAGATTTTTTTTCGGGTTGAACGAGGACTAAGAATTTTTTCGCGTTTGGGAACTTCGTCTAATTTTCAATTTGTTTGTTACCTTGGAACTACTCAATTAATTAATGATTTTTAATTAATGAAATTTATTATTATTATTATT
>MKYW01000016.1:2742980-2796280 GCA_015776835.1 Aphidius ervi | reverse complement strand
ATTGATTTGAAATAATTTTTTATTTTTTTTTAAATTATTCATGTTTAATTTAATTTTTTTATAAACATATTTATATTTATTTTTGTGAAATTAATATTTTGATTTCAATTGGTGAAGAATTTATCATTTTTTTTTTTTTTCAATTAATAGAATTTCTGAGACCTGAGATCTGAATATAAATTTTACAGTTTATTTAGTTTGAAGATAATTTTTTTTTTATTGATTTTTATTAATTAATATATAAGCATAGTTTTAAAAATTCTTAATTAAAAAGATGAATTAATATCGCATTTAATTGCTTGTAATATGCCATTATCCAATAATCCATCAAGATTTTCTATTGAAAATTGAGTACATTTATGAATTTTTATTTTTGTATAATTAATTTCATTAGTAAAATCTTTTTTTAATAATTTATTTTTATGATTTTCCAGCTCTGTTATCATCTTTTCTATTTCTGTTAAAGTTGGTCGTTTACATTCCAAATCAAATAAATCATGACACTCATAATTAATATTTTCCATTATGATTTTAAATTCCTTGAATAATAAAAGTAAAAATTATATTAAAATGTAATTATTATAATTACATTTTAGTTTTTAAAATTATAAAAATTTATTATAACTTACTCGATCAGTTGGAATATTATTTTCTTTAAATTCTTGTAATTCTTGCTTGAAACAATTAGTCACATTATCAATTGCTCCAAGATAAGCAGAATACATAACTTGATATCCATATGTATAACAATTTTCACTTGAATTAGTTTTAAATCCTTTAATTTTATCCAAATAATACAATGATTTATTTGTCATATCTTCTTTATAATTTTCATATAAAGAATTAAATAATGATGATAAATTTTGGTGAAGTGGTTGTGTTTCATTTATAATTTGTTTAACATTTATTTCTGCATTTTTTAACCGATGATTCAGAGATAACCGTTGAATGGATTTATCATTTTGTATGTACGATGGAACTCCATAAATTTTTTCAGATAAAGCCAAATTAATCTGAGAAATAAAAATAATTAAAATCATCTAATAAACAATTTGCAAACAATTATTATAAAATAAAAAACTCACTAAACAATTCGAAAGTATCAATAGAATAAATGATCGTTTTGAATCCATGTCTTTACTTCTTACTTGTCAACTGTTGAATGTCGATTCGAAACAAATAAATTATAAATTTAATTTTAAATGTTAATTATAATTTTAACGAGTCATACTTGGATCCAAGCCCTCGAGCTTTTTTTTATACTTGGAATTTTTAATGATAAGAAATAAATGTTAGCTCTAGGCTATAAATTTTTTTATTTTATTTTTTTTTTTCTATTTGACTATCAAGTTATTTATGATAAGATGACAAATAGAAAAAAATAAAAATTAATATACGTGTGCTGTGTGATAAAAAAATTCAATAAAAACAAAATTATTGTTTGAAATATATTTAAATATTTATTTATTTTATAATCATCAAATTATAACCTTGGTTCAAATGTTAAATTTATTATTATTTATTAACACTAGATTTTTTTTTTTATGTTTCGAAATATTTAACAAAATCAGACGTATCAGTATTTTAAATAATAATAATAATCTTTTTCAATAGAAATATTTTTTATGTAGCTAAAAATTCATTTATTTATCATCAAGAAAATAAATAATATTGTAATATTTTTTCATTTTATTTTATTTCATTTTAATAATAATCATTTTTTGTATTTTATTTTTTTATTTATATATATTTTTTGGGTTTACATTTATTAATTTTTTCAACTGTTGATTAAGCACTTTATTTAAGACTATTATAAACACAGTCCAAAGTAACACCATGGTCTATAATTATTTTTTTATCAATTTTCTGAATTTATCTTGCATTCAATTGCTTTTAATACACCATTATCCAATAATTCATCAAGTTTTACGATTGAAAATTCAGTACATTCATCAATCCTCAATTTTGTATAATTAATTTCATTAGTAAAATCTTTTTTTAACATCTGGTCTTTCGTATTTTCCAGCTCCGACAACATGATTTCTATTTCTGATAAAGGTAGTTGTGGTTTACAACCCAAAAAAAATCCATCATGACACTCATAGTCAATATCTTCAATTATTTTTTTAATTTCCTTGAATAATAAAAGTAAAAATTATATTAAAATGTAATTATTATAATTACATTTGAGTATATTTAAAATTATAAAAATTTATTATATCTTACTTGATCAATTGGAATATTATTTTCTTTAAATTCTTGTAATTCTTGCTTGAAACAATCAGTCACGTTATCAATTGCTTCGAGATAAGCAGAATACATAACTTGATATCCATATGTATAGCAATCTTCATTTGAATTAGTTTTAAATCCTTTAATTTTATCCAAATAATACAATGATTTATTTGTCATATGTTCTTTATAATTTTCATATAAAAAATCAAATTCTGATGATAAACTTTCAATAAGTAGTTGTGCTTCATTCATAATTCGTTTTACATTTCTATCTGCATCTCGTAACCAATGATTTCGAGATAAACGTTGGATAAAATCATTAGGTTGAAGATTCGAAGGATTTTGATGAATGTTTTTAGATAAAACCAGACCAATCTGATGAATAAAAAAAAATTAAAATCATCTAAAAAACAATTTGCAAAAAATTATATAAAATAAAAAAACTTACCAGACAATACAATGGTATTATCAGTAAAATAAATGATCGTTTTAAATTCATGACTTTGTTTTTTCCTTGACAACTGTTGAATGTCGATTCAAAGTTAGCTAAAATAAATTATCGTTAGCTTATATAAATCAAAAATGGATACATTGTAATTTAAAATAGATTTCTTATCAAAAAAATTTCCAACATTAGCCCCTAGGCTTTTTTATTTTTAAGTCATTAATGCGAAATATTATCCACTCTGAAAAAATATATATATATAAATTTTAAACAATTCTAATCATGTAACTATTATGTAAATTATTATTTTTTTTTAAATAATTCAACAGTAAAATAATTCTCTTGACCAATTTTTTTTCTTTTTAATTTACAAGTAGACTTTAATTACTTAATCAAATATTTTCTCAATAAAAAATACTAGTCATTTTGTAATTTCGTATTTTTCTGCTTTGTCAGTTTTAAAATGTTTTTCAAGTTTTATCAAACTAGGTCAAAAATAGTCTGCAGATAATAAAAATATCAATAAATTCGATTGAAATAAAAAAAAAAAAAAGAATTAAAAATAAATATTTTATGTGTTATAAATTTATATTTATATTTTTTTATTTTCATCATTTGATTTAATTACATTTTAAATATAAATATTTTATAATTTTATTTTTAAATTAACAAGAATATTTAAAATTTGAAGAAAATAAATAACATCATTTTATAATTTTTTATATCTCGTTTTATTGAACAACAAATTATTGTCTATTAATTTTTCAACGTTTCATTTTTAAAATTAAATACAAAAAAATTATATATATTCATAAATATTTTATCAAAAATTGTTGTTAAATTTTGGCATTTAATTGTTTCCAGAGCTTCAACACGCAATGATTTATCAAGATTAATTTTCGAATTTTCATTGCATTTAATGAACATTGAATGTGTATAATTAATTTCACTTGTGAAATTTTTTTTCAACATATCATTTTTTCTACGTTCCAAGAAGTTTATCATTTCTACTATTTCTAGTACAGTTGGATTCTTACACCCTTTAAATACCTCAGCAAAATAAGTACACTTGAAATCCATTCGATTTGCCATTTCTTTATAAAGCTTGAAAAAAATTAAAAGAAAATAATATTAGTATCAAAAATTTTAGCTATACATTAAAATTAAAAAATAATTTAATCATAATTACTTTATGAACTGGAATATTTCTTTCTTTAAATTTTTGTAATTCCTGTGTAAAACAAATAGTTATGTTGTCAATTGTGTCAAGATAATCTGAATACATTTTTTGATAACCATGTTCAAAACAAATTTCATTATTTGAATTATTAAATTTTTTAATTTCATTCAAATAAATCATTGATTCAGTCGTTATATTTTTCTCATAATTTTCATAAATTGAATCAAATATTTCTGATAAATTTCTAATGATTGGTTTTATTTCATCTATTATTTTTTCAGCACGTATTTTTAAATCTACAAATATGTCTTTATTATATGCTGGCTGCGTATTTACTTGAATTGGAGGTGGCAAAAAAACAAATGAAGTTGAATTAATAACAATCTAATAAGAAACCAATAAAAAAAATTAATTAAACATTCAATAATAAAAATTAAAATATATATAAAAAAAATTAAAAATTACCAAAGTATAAAAGATTGTCAGTAGAATAAACACTCGACTCATTTCAAACATTTTTTTTTTTTTTTTCGTTACTAGTTGAATGCCCACAACTAAATAAAAATCACCAACGACTGATCTATATAGATTAATTGAAAATCAGGTGATTTTTTTATCGAAATACCCTCAGGGAAAATAAAGCCACCAGACAATCACGTGATAAGTTTCAAATGATTACATAAAAAATAGCTTCTCATTAGCCCAAGGCAAAATTAAATTGATCTATTTATTTTTAATCCAAGATATCATTTAAAAAAATACCAAAATCAGGTGATCGAAAAAATTAACTATTATTTTTTTTATTACTATAATATTTTCTTTAAAATTTTACAAAAATAAGTTTGAATAATTTTTTTAGACTGTACTGAAATTTTTTTTATAATGTGAAATACTAATTAGTCTTGTTATTTTAATTTGGAGAAAAAAAAAAAAATTGTTCTCAATTATGTAATTTTCAATATAAATTTAAATTAACCGCTGTTAATTTTTTAACAGTTGGTATTGCTGATTCAGTTGTGTTTGCCAACTTGAGAAAATCTCACTTCAAAAAATCAACACTGAATGCGTTCTTTCATGTCGGAGATAGAGGTCCTTTTCTTACTTTTATTCCCTTTCTTACTTTTTTAAATTTTTTATCCTTCTCTGACCTGCTCTGTATTATACGCTGCTCTTTTCTAAAGACCTCAGAGAAGGGGAAAAAAGTAAGAGAGGGCCTATAAAAAATAGAGATAGCCACCACGAAAGAACGCAATTATTTTTTTTTTTCTTTCATTTCGTTGCATTTCGTTGCCAGCAGTTCACGCTCACTGCTAGTTGTCGAATTTTTTTTTAAACAAAAGAAACCGTTGGAAAAAAAAAAAATAATTTAATTTGTTGTTAAATAATCAAATACTACTAATTGACATTTTTGATTAAATATATTTTTAATAAAAAATTGATAAAAATGTATGAAAGCAAAAATAATACATCAATGAACAATGGTGGATATATGGATGAATCATATTCAGTCCCAACTCAAGCAGTTGAGAATAAAAAAACAGAAAGTAATTGTATTTTACCAGTTACAGTAAAACAATTGTACAAAGGTACACCAGATACATTTACTGTTAGTGGTCATCCAGCTAAACTTGTATGTATTTATGCAGTTGTTCGTAAAATTGATATTGTTGCAACAAAAATATCATATGAAATTGAGGATGAAACAGGTAACCATAATTTTGATTAATCATTTGTTAATTTTTTTTATTCAATATACATCAACTAATAATAATTTTGTTTTAAATTAAAATAGGAACAATAACAGCAATACGTTGGCTTGAAGTTGAAGACAGAGATGATAGTATTCAAATTGATAAATATGTCAGAATAATTGGAAAAGTACGTGAACAATCTGATTTTGGTCGTTTTTTGTTTATATTATATATGGAACCAGTAAAAAAACTTTGCCAAGTTTTTTCACATTTATTAGAAATAACAGATATAGCACTCAGTGAAGAAAATGGTGCAGAAAATGGTCATGTTGGTGATGCTGTTATGTATGGACTTGGTAAATATCCTTCAATTGTTTTACAAATTGTTCATGATTGTTCTGATATAAATGGTATTGAAAAAAATGATCTTCTATCAAAATTACCAAATGATATTACTGTTCCACAAGTTAATGAAATACTTGAAACATTGACTTCTGAAGGACTTATTTATACAACTTGTACTGATGATTATTACAAAGCAACATAACTATTTATCATTTTTCTTTTTTTCTTTAAAATTATGTTTGTCTATTTTTTGTATCAAGATTAAGTATTAAAATGTCTTGTTTTCTTTTAATAATGTAACAGTATAAATTTTTATAATTATCATGACGAATCCATTAAATGTATTAAAATAAAAAATAATTTTTTTTATAAAATTCATTTGTTTAATTTATTGAGTTTTAAAAGAATAATTTTACTATTTTTTATTGAGATAAATTAATAACACTATTTTTTAATTTCATTTGACCAATAAATAAAACAAATAAAAACTTACAACTATTTGCTGAACCAATCAATATATTTTTTTTCAAAACTTTACAATAAATAATTTTTAAATTTAACAAGTAACAATTGACAAAAGAAAATATTCAAAAACACTACCAAAATAATATATTAAACCTAAACTTATATTTATTTTTTAAACTTCAATTAAAAGTAGATAAAAAAAAATATAAATTTCACAAGATAAATATTTAAAAATAATTTGTTTTTCTTTTTATAAAAAAGTCAATTTTATCTACAATGTGGAAGAGCATATTTTAATTTTTGCCAAAACCATGGATCACCCCATTTAACATATGTATTCATATATAAATAATCACGTAATTCATTATCAAGTAAATCAGCAGATGGTACATCACCATAAATAACAATAATAACTTTTTTTTTATTATTTTTAATAGCATGACAATAAGCTGTACGAAATTCTAATTTAGCCCATTCACTATTTAAAAAATTTTTAGATAATATAACAACAGTTCTTTTTGAATTAATAACTGAACGTATAACTTGATCAGGTATCCATTCACCAGCTGGCCAATCACGATAATGTACACACAATTTATATTGACCTCCATTTTCTAATTTATTTATTAAATTGTTAATAACAAAATCTCTATCCTTATCTGAATAACTTATAAATGCATCATAATTTTTACTTTTTTCAATTTCATATTCTGTAACCCACCATAAACACAATTTTTTATCATAAAGCCATATTTTAATTTCATGATGATAAAAATGATAAATAACAATTACAACACAACATAAAATACTTATTACTGATAAAAATATACAACTACCAATTAACCACTTGTTTGATGATGTATCTGAATTTTTATTATCATTATTATTAACAATATTATTGGAAGTATCATTAACAGATTTATCAGCATTTTTTGTAATATTATTGGTAGTGTTATTAACAGCATTATAATTAGTATTACTAGCAGGATTATTAACAATGCTTATAGCAGTATTATTAACAGCATTGTAAGCAGGAGTATTAACAATATTATTATTAACAATTGGACAATTTATATAACTTGAATCTAAACGGTCAACAGAAGATCCTTGCAATTCTTTTGGCTCATCACAATATAAATTACTAACATTTAAAATTATTGAATTTTTATCTTTTTGTTTTAATTTTTCTTTTAAATATAGTAATAATGTATTAATATTACAATTACAATTTAAAGGATTGCCAGATAATTTAATGGAAATAATTCTTTTAATTATATCTGGCCAATAAATTTCGTCAATATGATCAAATGATATGTTTTTTATTTTATTATCACTCATGTCTATGTTGATGATTTCACTAGTAAAAATAAAATCATGCATCTGTAATTAATTTAAATTAATTAAATAAATAGTTTGAGTAAATTTAATTATTTAATTACTTACATTTAAAATTTTAAATTCATTAAATGCTAGATTTAATGTTGATAGCTTTTTTAATTCTTTTAAATCTTGAATTAGTTGGGATATTTTGTTATTTGATAGATCCAGATTTTGAATATTAATTAAATCTTCAAATGGTGTTTTATTTGATGATAATGAAAGAGTCAAATCATTGAATGCTAAATTTACTCTTTGCAAATTTTTAAGACCAATAAATGCTTTGTTTTCTATTTTATATATTTTATTACCTTGAAGATTTAATTCTTCAAGTGATGATAAATCATCAAATAAATTTCTATAATTTACAAAATATATATAATTAGCTTTTATTATTTTTATAAAAAAAAATGTAAAAATACAAACCTTGGAATTATTTCAATTTTATTTTTTGATAAATCAATTTTTTCTAAATTTTTTAAATTCAAAAATATACCAATTGGTAATACATTTAAATTATTTTGTTGTAAAAAAATATGTTTAATATTAGTTGAATTTAAAAATAAATCTTCTGGTAAATAAATTAAATTATTATCATCAATATAAACAATTTTAAGTTCATTTAAATTTGCTAAAAATTTATTTGGCAGTGTTGTTAAATTTTCTCTATTTTCATTGAGACGAAATTTTGCAAGTTTATTTTTATTAATTAATAATTTTGAAGATAATGATTTATTAGAAAATTCATTTAGTGTTAAAGTTATTGTCTCAATATTACGCTGATGTAAAAAAATATTATCTGATAAAATTTTTATCATATTTGATTTTAAATTAATACTTTTAAGTAGTACCAAATTATCAAATGAATTATCTTCAATTATCATAATATTATTTTGTATCAATTGTAAATCACTGAGTAATTCAAGTTTACTAAAAAGATTTTTCTTTATAATTTTAATATCATTTTTTTCGATTTGTAAAATTTCTAATTTTATTTGTTTATCGAGAAAATTATCTGGTATTTCTTTCAGTTCATTGTTGATGATTTTTAATCGTTTTAATTTTGTCAAATCATGAAATAAATCATTCATTGAATTATTTATAAAATTATTAGAAATTACTAAATTATTTAGGCTTTGAAATCCTTTTAAATGATGTCGTGTTAAATTTGAATGAGTCATTTGTTTATATCGTGATAATATATCTAGTCTAGCAACATTGTTAACATTAAATTGTTTAAATAATAATATTAATTGTTGATTATTTGGCAGTTGACAATCATCAAATAATACATTATTTCTATTTCTGCTATCATCAGTGTCATTAACATTAAAATTGTACCAATTTTTTGTTGATTTACATTGAATTTCTAGTGTTTTACTTTTTAAAATAAATATATATTTTTGTGTTTCAGTGATTGTTGATAATTGTGATTGATTTTTATATTGGTAATTTGGCTTGCAAATATATTTGTCAGAATTTTCACAGTAAACACAGTGGTCATCATGTTTTATTTCTTCAAGACACTCTCGACAATTATACAAGTAAATACACAAAAATAATATCAACAATTTAAACCACTTCATTGCACATTTGATAAAAAAATTATTGTTTATTTAAAATTTATTTATTCATTGTATGTTTTTATTGTTTTCCTGTTTGTTTTATTTATTTTTAGATCAACTGTTAATCTTTATATCGAGTCGAATGTTTTTTTATAACTAAATTCGTGTCAAGAAAAAATCATTAGTTTACACAACAGGTGGGAGATTGAAAAAAATCTATCTTTTTATTTTTAGATATTGATACTAAAATAACAGATATAACTAATGACTATTCTATTAACTTGTTGATATTTAAGTTTTAAAAATATTATATTTTGCACTGACTTAAATAATCATTTTATTTTTCGTTTTTTTTTTTTCGATAATAATAATTTCGAAATGTCCTTGGTTTAATGATTTTATCGAGGGGCATGGTGTCATTCTGAGTGTAGTAATGGTGTAGTAGCATGTAGTCAAGGTGTAGTCACGTTTAGCTATGTAGTATTTGTACTTTTTTCACTTCAACTTTTGTGAAAATATTTTTCCAAATTTTTTCGTGATTACTTTGAATTTCTCCGTGATTACTCCGATTTTTTTCCATGTTGACCCATGCGGAGAAATGACGGGAAATTTTTTTTCTCCGAAAAATACTAACGTGGAGAAATGTGAAAAAAAATATTCTTAAACTTAATAAAAAACTTAAAAAATATAGTTTAAATTTAGTAAATAGTATAGTCATCATATTTTGTTGGTGTATTCATTGATTCATTGTAGTTATGCATAAGGTGTAGTAATTGTAGTACATACTTGTGTTTTGTGACTACATTTCGTAGTCGTGGTGTCACCAACTCTGGCGATGAATAGCCCTTCGGATTTTATTGTGTATAAAAAAAAAAAAAATTTTATCGTTTCTTCATTGCTGAGATTTTGTTAGTTTATTTCCATGATGGCTTCTTTTTTTTCATTAATTTCTATGATTATCTAATGACCAAAAAAAAAAATTTTTAAAATAAAATTAATCTTCAGCTTGGCAAGAAATAAGTATTTATTGAACAACTATAAAAACTAAAATGATAAAAAGTCAAACAACCCAGTTTAAAAAATCTCATAGAAACCACGAAAAAGCGTCAAATACACATCAAATTATTATTCTATGAGCATTTGATGTGTATTTGACGTTTTTTCGTGGTTTCTATGAGATTTTTTTAACTGGGAAGTTAATTTATTTTAAATATTAAAACATTTACATTTTTTTTTTTTTTTGCTTTACAAATATCTAAGGTTTAATTTTTGTAATTGATAAATTAATTCCATTACGACTTCTGACTGATATATGAGCATTTAATTTGATGCTTTCCATTGTTGTTGTTGTTGAAAGTTTATAGTTACGAACAACATCAGTAATAATAACTTTTAAAAGTGCCATTCCATATTTATAGCCTAAATAAAAAGCAAATCAATTAATAAAATACATAAACAAACAAAGATAATAATTTATTATAAATAATAATTAAAATTACAAACCTGGACAAGCTCTAATTCCACCAGAAAATGGTAGAAAAGCACTTGGATGTCTGGCTTTGGTATTTTCAACAGTATGATTTTCTGGATTAAATTTATTTGGTTCAGGCCAATAATCTGGATCTCTGTGTACTGCATAAGGTAGTATAAAAACAGAGCATCCTTTTGGTATTGTACAAGTAGCTAAAAAAAAAAAATAAAATAACAATTAAATAATTATTATTTAAATTATTTGACAAAAACAAAAAAAAAGTATAAATAAAATTTATAAATAACCAAGTTCAATATCTCCAGTTATTTTACGTAGAAGAAATGGTCCAGCTGGAAATAGTCTCATTGTTTCACGTATAACCATGTCCATGTATTTCATATCAGTACACATATCATAAGTGACAACTTCATTGCCAGCAATTGATTCAATTTCTTGTCTAACTTTATCTTGTATTTCTGGATA
The DNA here is from genome assembly GCA_015776835.1 of Aphidius ervi. Taxonomy (NCBI): domain Eukaryota; kingdom Metazoa; phylum Arthropoda; class Insecta; order Hymenoptera; family Braconidae; genus Aphidius; species Aphidius ervi. The sequence continues at coordinate 2,785,023 of MKYW01000016.1, read as the reverse complement.
CATTGACAACATTAAAAATACAAAACTACCAACACCAACCATTGTATCATGTGACTGTAATTAAAATATTATTTAATATTTCGTTAATAATTCATTAATTTATTAAATATACAATTTTTTTTACTCCAATAAATATTGTTGCTAGTTCGTCATGAAGTTCACGATCTGTCCAAGAATTTGTTTTCATAATATGATCAATAATTTTATCACAAAGTGACACTGCTACATCGGGCTCAATACCCAATTTTTTTGAATCATTCCATTTACGTTTTTTCTCGTCAATCATCTAAAAAAAATTATTTAAATGTATTTAATATTTTATCAACAATATTTAAATAGAAAAAAAAAAAAAAAGATAATTGTTACATTGTATAAAAATTTTGATACATCAGCACCCATTGAAAACCATATTTTTCCAATTTTGCTGAATTTAAATAAAAAATTTGGATGAAGCCAAAATGCCACCATTCTTTGATGTAAAATATGCAATAATCTAAAATACATTAAATTTATTTTCATATATAATATTTAAACTATTAAATTAATAATTATAAACTTACTTTTCAGCTCCATAAATAAGAATATTTATTTTACCATTTTGTGCCTCACCAGGAATTCCATATAAAGTTTCAAATACTAAATCACCAATACAAGGTGCAATAATATGATGCATATCAAATTCTTCTTTATTAACTTTATCATTTAATACTTCAATAAATCTACGTGAAAATTTATTGCCTTCTTTGACAAATATTGACAATGGTTTACCATTAACAATTGGCATTACTAATTTTTTATGTGAACGATAGTATACACCTATAATAAAACAAATAAATATTATATATATTTAATTTTAATTTTAATTAATTTTTAAATTACCTTTTGAATTAATCATTGAATTTTTAACAATAGTACGCATTAAATCATACAGTGAATCTTTTTCTTCAGCATTTGGACTAGCTAAAAGTATCTAATTTTTAAATAAATAATAATTGTTATTATTAGTGTAGCAAGTAAATAAAATATTAATTTTTAAATACCTCAATATCTCTTGGATCAGTCACTACAATTTTTGCAACTGGACCAAAATAAACACGATATGTTTTTGAGATAGTTCTACTCCATTCAGCAAGTACATCTATGGTAACTGTGATAATAAAAAGCAAGAGAAATAAAAATTTAATTATCATTAATTTTATGAATAATAAAAAATTACCATTTGTATCGATGAAAGACAAAGCATTTCCTATTAATGGTAATGCTCTTGGACCAGGTAGACTTCTTGCAAATTTATAAACAGTTATTTGAACTTTAATAAAATCAATTATTTCATTCCACCAATATATTATTCCCAATATTATTAATCCAAGTATCATCAAAGCTCCTTGATAAATATTTCAAAAAAATAATTAAATTTTTTGGCCTTTTTTTTTATGTTGTAGTTAATTCTAATTGACATTATAAACATACCATATTTTGATGTTAAAATTACAAAAATAAACATTGTTAAAAATGAAAAATATAATTAATAATTTTATCAAATATTGTTATCACTCTGTTGCTCAACGTTTTATAATAAACTTGAAATTTTATTTTAATCGAAATCAATATAAAATCCAAGTGTTGTATTAATTTTATTTCTGTCATTTTATATAATTAAATGTAATTAAATAATTATTTTTTTAATTAAATAAATAGTTTATAATATTTTAGAAAAAAATTTTGAAAAAAAAAAATAATTAAATCAGTTGATTATAGAGCATTTAATGAATAAAAAATTTCATTTTTTTTCTTAAGTTGCATGATTTTAGTAATAAGTGTTAACTTGATGACAAAAAAAATTAATTTAAATAATTAAACGTATTATCAATATTGACAAGCTATTATTTAATATATCACGAATTGAAATTAAAATTTTTTTTCTACAACTTTGAGTACTACCAAAGAAATCGAAATAATTTCGTCCGTGATTCCAACGATTATTTCTATAGTAACGTCGAAAAAAATTTCTATCAACACAAGAGAGAGAGAAAGAGAGGAGAGAGACCTCAATAAAAAACACAACTGTCAACTGTCAAGCATAAAAAAAAATAAATAAACAAGCAATTAAAATCATTAATTTATAACAATTCTAAATTTAAAAAAAAAACCGGTTACTTCGAAATATTATTTAAAAGATTATTTTGAATTTATATATATCAAAATCATGATTGTTATTAAACGGTAAGTTGATTATTAATAAACTAACATATTAATTAACAAAATTATTGATCAAAATTTCAAATGATTTATTATTAATAATTACAGTGATAAAAAAATAATAAATACATTTTTTTTTTTTATTCTTCTAGACATACAAAAAATGCCAAATAAATTATTTATAAATTTGTTTATAAAAAATAATTAATAAAAAATGATGACACCAATGAGTGAAGATGGTGGTCCATTACGTGAATGGTCACCATTAACAAATTTACTTCAAAAAATACCATTAAAATTACAAAATGGTTTATTTACACAAAATATTAATTTAACATGCATTGATGTACTACCAGAATTCATTGCAATTGGTACAGATTGTGGTATTGTTTACTGGTACAATCGTGAGACAAATGACATGCAAAAATTAAAATGTGAATATCCAAATAGTACCAACAATAACAACAATAAAATAACATGTATCAAAATAATATCAACAGTTGATTATATGATTGCAATTGGCAACAGTAATGGTGTCATAACAATATTTCAAGTACCAAAAAATATACCAGAATCATTATCAGACATAATAATACAAAATAAAAAAAAACAAATTGAAAGATATAACATTTGTGGTTTGCATAATTGTCAAATAACATCAATTGAATGGTCAAAAAATGGTATGAAATTATTTACTGGTGATGTTAATGGTACTGTTGTTTTAACTGAAATTGATTTCTTCATGCACTTATCAAAATCAAGTGAATTGTTAAATGAAAAACAAACAATTGTTCAGTTATCATATCATCATGGATTGCTACTAGTATCAACGAGTTATCGAACAATACTAGTTGATAACAATAACAACAATAAAATAATTCAAATTGGCCAAAAAGAACGTAAATCATTGGGTAAATATGGTGCTGTATTTTCATCATCAAATTATAATAAATCAATAGAGAGTCCATTGATATATGCATGTCGTCCTGGTTTAAGATTATGGCAATCAAATGACAATGGTATTGTTGAAAAAACATTGATGTTTAAAGATTCACTAAAAACAATTAGCAATGATGTGATATTGCTAAATCCAGTATCAGATATTATCAAAAAACAACGTAGTGAATCATCATCGTCATTTGGTATATTATTACCATTTAATGATGATTTATTTATAACATATTGTAATGATATTATTTATGTTATTAATCCAATAACAATATCAATAACATCAGCTATTTGTGATTTAAGAAAAGTCATTGATGTATCATGCACAAAAGATGAAATATTTATTCTTGAAGGTGATAGAAATATTATTAGATTATCATATTATCCAGATAAAAATAATAGCAATGATAATAATGATTATAATAATTTAGTAACAACAAGTATTATTGATTTAAAAAATAAAATTAAAGATAATTCAATTGTTACAAATATACCATTTTATAAAATTACTAAAAATAATATTATACAAGCAATTAGCTCAGTACCAAGTGAACCAGCTGATGGTCTTGATCCAAGAGCAATTGTAGCTGAAGAAGCTATTGAAGAAGAAATAGCTAAAATAATTGATACTGATATTATTGATAATATTAATATTGAAACTGATATTGGTAATGTTATTGATAAAAGAAAATTATTTCAAAAAATTAATCAACTTGAATTTGAAGATGTTGTATTTAATCCTGATAAAGGTAAAAGAGTTAATCGTAATAATGATGTTTATTTGGGTTATTCAAATAATATACAAGAAACACATTCATCATTGATGACATTGAGTATTGATGATGATTATTTGTTGAATAAAGAAAAAAGAAATATTGAAAATATACAAAAAGATGTTGAAAATAATGAAAAGTTACTTGCTGATGTATTGAGTTTTGATTTATCAGAGTTTATAAAACAGACAGATGATTCTCAGGATGATAATAATATTGACTCAATTAATTATGTTAGTTGTATTATTAATAAAATTGATGATGATCATTTTAATGTCAATAATGATAGTTATATTGATGAAAAAATTATTCAACAAAGTAAGGAAGAGATAGAGGAGGAGGATGATGATGATGATGAATCTGTTAGTTACAGAACAGAACTGAATAAATTGAAAAATCTTTCTAGCTTAAAAATTGAAAATAATCATTCAATTGAAAATCATGTTGAAATAAATGATAATATTACGCCAAAAGATCTTTCAAAAGAACATCGATTTAATGGTTTGTCATTAATAATTATTAATTTATTTAATTCATAACATTAATTGATTTTTTTTTTTATTTTCAGTGTTATCAAAAGAGTTTGTTACTTCAGCAATTTGTGATGACATTGACGGCTGGGTTGTTGTGTAAGAAATGACGTGGAAAATATAATTTATTAATTAAACTTTTTTTTTTTTTTTTCTTAATTAAATATAATTACAAGACTAATATGCAATTTATTTCCTTAATACTCTCAAACGTAGATATATTTTTTACAGTAAATAACAAAAAAAAAAAAGATAACTTCTACTTAATTTTTTTTAATAAACACAATAATAAAAATATAATAATTTATCTTTTAATAAATATGTCCTTTCTTTTTAATATAAAAATATTTAATTGTTAAAAAAAATTTGTTGGTTTTTTTTTTTATGTAAATTTCGTGCTAGTCATTGTTGTTGATAATTAAAAAAATATAATTTATGTAAAGTTATTTTATAATAAATAAGACAAAATTAAGATTAAAAAAATAAATCTTTTTTTTTTAATTGATAAAAAATAAATAATGTGTATTTATTTTTTACTATCTTTATTTTTTGATAAAAAATTTGCAGCTTCAAGTACTTGACGAGCTGAATTATTTATATGACGAAAACGATCTGGGCCAAGTTTGATACCACCATACCATCTTGACACAATAACAATGACATTTGTAACATGAATATTATGAAGTAAATGTAGTAATCTTCCACCAGCTTGATGTTCACCATCATCCTCACAATCTTGAAATGATATTTTTTTTTCTTCATTTGTTATTCGATATGCATATATATTATGAGTTGCATTTTCAATTTTCTTATTATCCAAAAGATTTTTCAGCACAAGTCTGTTGATAATCAAAAAGAAAAACAAATTTATTATATAATATTTTTATTTATTTTAATTTAAACTTACTTGACATCATCTGGTGAATAAACTCGAGCAGCATGACCTTGAAATGAACTTTTTTTAACAACAATAACTTCTCCATGATAAATCTCTGGACATTTTTCATCATTATTATTTATCTCAGTATTTTTTAACTCAACTAAGGTATCATCATTATTTTCTATACTTTTTTCCATCTTTGGAACATCATTATTAGTTGATTCTTCACGAATTTTTTCTACCCATTGATAAATTACATTTTCTCCAGCAGAAGATCTACAAAAATACACCAGATTATTATCAAAATAATTTTGTTAAATGTTGATATATAATTAACGAAAAAAAAATAGAAGAAAATTTACAAGTAAATCTCGTCGAGAAGCTGATAAATATGTTGTTTTTTTATAAAATTCCAGTGAGGTGCAAAGAGCTCATAGGAAGGTGGTGATGATGATGGATAATCATCTGGTAATTTTAAATGTAATTTTATAGGTTTATCATTATCATTGACAATGTCAATACTGTATGAACGATGTTCCTCGTCTTCAACATGCCAATCATCACCATAAATTGCACATAGTGCTTCAATTTCATCAATCTAACATCCAAAAAAATTTATAATTATTTATCAATTAACAATATGGGCTATATTTGATGTGATATATTATATTAAAATTAAAATATCATCTCACCTGTTGAGTTAAATTATCCATATTTCTCAAAGTATCATTTGTTCATTAGCAATTTGATCAATAAATAAAAAAAACAACAAATTGAATAATAGATTTCTCTTTTACAATAAATAAAAAACTTAAAACAACAATCTAAATGATGAAATATTTTATTTTTTACTCTTATTTTTAATAGAAAAAATAATTATAAAACTAGTTTGTTTTTTCAGGTTAGTGTAACAAGGAAATAATTATCAAGAATAATTTATTTGTTGAAAAAATATATGAATATTTTTTTGTATAAATAATAACATGCTGTTGTTTAATATTTGACAAATTTTTTGAGGTTCTTCCATTCGCATCAATTTTTTTATTGTTATCAATACATAATTATTATTATTATTATTATGTCGTGACAGATAAACAATCACTCTATCGTCAGTCTAGGCAACTAAAAACGCCATTTTTTATTTATATTTTTTTTTTTTTTTCAACAATATTAATTGACAACGTGCAAAAATTAATAATAATAAAGGATACAGCTGACCACAGCTGACAGATAAATAAGTAGTTCACAAATTACAAACAATAATTGAATAGTAAATTAATAATTGCATTGAAAAATTATTTAAAAGAAGCATTGATAAATTAAAATGGTAATGAAATTTAATTGTTTTTATTTTGAATGTGTCAAACTTTAATAATTTTATTAATAATTTTAATTACAGGTGCTAATTGCTGCAGCAGTATGTACAAAGTCTGGCAATGGTGAGTGATTCAATGACAATTTTGTAAAAGAATAAAAATTTAAAATTAAATTATTAATTAATGTTTTTTGTTGTTGTTTTTTTTTAGCAATAATATCTCGACAATTTGTTGCAATGACTAGAGCCAGAATTGAAGGTCTGTTATGTGCATTTCCAAGCTTGAAAAAAACTGATGAACAACATAGATTTGTTGAAACTGATTCAGTTAGATATGTTTATCAACCAATGGAAAAACTATACATGTTACTCATCACAACAAAAGCTAGTAATATACTTGAAGATCTTGAGACACTTAATTTGTTTGCAAAAGTTATACCAGAATATTGTTCAACAATTGATGAAAATGGAATAGCAAAAAGTGCATTTAATTTAATATTTGCATTTGATGAAATTGTTGCACTTGGTTATCGTGAAAATGTTAATTTAACACAAATACGTGAATATGTTAAAATGGATTCTCATGAAGAGGATCTTTATTTAGCTGTGAGAAAGACCCAAGAACGTGACGCAAATAATAAAATGCGTGAAAAAGCTAGAGAATTCCAACGACAACGTATGGAATCAAATTTAAGGGATGGTTCTAAAAATAATAGTAGTACTGGTTTTGGTAATAAAAGTAGTGGTTTTAAATCAAATTTAAATGATAATGATAGCAAAAATAATATTGCTGAATTACCAGCTAAAGCAAATGTTACACCATCAAAAAAACCAGTGATAGCTGGTCCTGGTGCTATGAAATTAGGTGGTAAATTACGTGATGTTGATTCATTTGTTGATCAATTAAATGAAGAAGGTGAAAATATTAAGAGTACTACATCGTCAAATAATACAAATGTCATTGCAACAACAAAAATAACAACGACAACAACACCACAAATAATAAATAACAAACCAGTACATTTGAAACAAGAAGAAAAATTAAGTGTACGTCTTGGTCGTGATGGTGGTGTACAAAATTTTGAACTTCATGGTTTAATAACCCTCCATATAACTGATGAAACATGGGGAAAAATACGTGTACAATTGGCAAATAATGATACACGTGGTATACAATTACAAACACATCCAAATGTTGATAAAGATTTATTTAGAACACAAGGACAAATTGGTCTTAAAGTACCAACAAAACCATTCCCAATAAATACTGATGTTGGTGTTCTCAAGTGGAGATTACAATCACAAGATGAAACATCATTGCCAATCTCAAGTAAGTATTTAATTTATAATATTAATTTTGATAATCAATTTAATTAAATTTATTATTGTCATTGCAGTTAATTGCTGGCCATCAGAAAATGGTGAAAATGGATGTGACGTTAATATTGAATATGAATTGGAACAAACTGATCTTGAATTAAATAATTTACAAATAAATATTCCACTACCAATGGGCTGTAATCCAATTGTCAATGAATGTGATGGTGATTATCAACATGAAGCACGAAGAAATATGCTTGTATGGTCTTTGCCAATTGTTGATGCATCATCTAAATCTGGATCATTGGAATTTTCAGCTCCATCATCTAAACCATCTGACTTCTTTCCACTCTCATTGTCATTTACATCTCAAACTCCTTACGCTAAAATCAAGGTAAATAAATATTTTTATTCATAATTAAACATTAAGACGATAGTGAAATAATTTTTTTATTTTTCATTTTTAGATTGTTGAAGTATCAACAGTGGAAGATCAAAGTCCTGTTAAATATTCTCATGATATTCTATTTGTTACTGAAGATTATCAAGTTGTTTAATTTTTTTTTTTTTTTTTTTCTATTGTGTGAACTTGATAATTGTCATGTCTAATTTATCTTGTAATATTTTTAAATAAGATTTTTTTTTTTTTTTTTTTTTTTACATATTTAATTGTTGCTAAAGTTGATTAAAATATTTTATAACAACAATTTAAATTTAAAACACTGTATTGTGGTTTTTATTTAACTACTAATATTATTAATTTTTGAAAATACTCAGTGTTTTTTTTTTTGTATTAAAAGATTTTCTAATAATTCAACCCTTTCAATTTCTCTACATATATCCAACAAAACAACAATGATACTGATGACACATAGGTATCAATTTTAATTGTTAAATTATCAAATAAATCAAATTAAAATATATATTTTCCATTCCTAAGATTAATTGAAAAACCAGATTTACGGAATGTTAATCAACGTTATCCCTTCTACTGTTAGAAAATGGAAAAGGCTTTCTCTGATGTTTCTTGTTGGCCGGTTTATCGACTGCGCACTGTCATACCCAACCTGGTACGTATATTTCTATACCATGGCTACCACGTGGTACCATGATTTTTTTTTTTTTTTTTCATAATCGACACGAGGCAGTAGGCACAACTATCCTCCTTGATTATCAAACAATTGTTAGCAAAGTAAGTTAAATTTCTTTTATTATTAAATTTAAGGAGGTTATATGTTTTGAAATTTTACACACAATTAGATCTTTTAATTCTGAATACAACGGTATAATTTTTTTTAATGTTGATCGATTAATTTATCAATAATTAATTGTTAAAAATATTATTTAACATTGGAATTTATGGAGATTTCAAGCTTGTTTTTTTAATAGAAAAAATTATCAAAAAATCTTGAAAAAAATTACACACATAGTAAAAGTTGAGTTTTATATATCACGTGAAAAATTTGTGCATGTTGATCCATCAATTAACGAGTAATTAAATAAAAACATGCTTGCAGTTGCTAAGTAGTTTAAGCAGCATCATGATATATAGCTTTTGGCTTATTTAAAAAAATTTATCACATAAATAAATTTATAATTTAGTTATTAATAACAATTAAAAAAATAAAAATAAATTATTAAGTGATTATATAACGATCATATTATTAATATATCAATTTATTATATTTTCAGAATAATACCAAATACTCAAAATCGTCAAATAAGTATTAAAAAAAAAAAACATTGGATCACATTTGTAAGATCATCACTTACACTTGCAAGTACTATTACGAAGAGGATACTTGTATTTTTATTGTTAATAAATCATCAGTTAGTCCATTTGGTTTACTTTCTGACGCTCGTGATTAACATCATTGACATTAAATAAATAATTAAAAAAAAACAACAGCAATAATACTATCATAATAATGTCTGCTGAAAAAATAAATAAGCAAGATGAAGAAATATTTTTAACAAAAAAAGATGATGAATCACCAAGTAACATGATTGATCCTGAGCCAGAACCAAGTCCAGGTCCAACAGGTGAAAAAAGAGAAATAGATTGGGATTGTCCATGTCTTGGTGATCTACCACATGGACCATGTGGTCCTGAATTTCGTGAATCATTTTCATGTTTTTATAATTCAACAGCTGAGTCACAAGGTTCTGAGTGTTCTGAAAAACTTGCATTAATGCTATCATGCATGTCAAAACATTCAACATATGGTAAAAAAGATGATGCTGATGATGATGATGATGATGTGGACAAAGAGCAACAAGAACATCAACATGAAGCATCTAATGAAATTAAAAAAAAAAATTAAAAAAATTAAAAATTTAAAAATTAAAAAAAAATTAAAAAAAAAAAAAAAAAGAAAAACAACAGATGATTTTGGACTCTAGATGATGATGCAACAATTAAATGACTTTTCATCACTTAACTTATTTTGTTTATAAATCAATTTTACACAAAATTGTTTTTTAAACAAAACAATAAAATAATTATTTTTTTTCTTCTATCTTTTGATCTTGTTGTATGTTAATAATTGTTAAGACGACACGATAATCTATTGTACCAAAAATGTACATAATTTCTTTGAATAAAGAACAAAACTGTTGATAAATTTATTGTGATTATTAAATTCTTTTATTTATTATTTCTGGACATAATTGAAAATTAATTAAAGGATTATTTCAAAGCTTTATTTCGTTCAATATTCAATGTATAATTTTTTTGGGAATTAATTGTTAAATTCCAATACCGGAAACACGTGTTTTTTATTTTTTTTTTAAACGTCATAACAGAAGAAAAAAAAATAAAAAATAATGTGTGTGTGTGTGTTTTATCAGAAAAGCACAGAAAAGTGAGGAAAGCACTAATGTCACGTCTTTACACGTCATCCAAATGACGCCCTCTTTAAGTTAAAAAAATATTTACAAATTGACGATATGTTGAAGATTTGCTGGCATAAATCAACAATTCATTAGATTACCAATTTTAATAAAATATTCTTAATAAATCATCACTAAATCAAGATGGTAAGATTCTCCAATAATTAAAAATTTCATTAACCACAATACTCAATTAATTGACACTTGAAAATATGTTTTTTTATTTACTCCAAAATCAACCTGTCAAAGTGTCCAAATTTACCTGTCCTATGACAACACAACATTTTACATGATCTTGTTAATTACTTTACCATATTATTATTACAGGTATTAATTGCCTCAGCAGTATGCACAAAGTCTGGCAAAAGTGAGTAATAAATTTTGTTAAATATAGTAAATGATGATCTTGAAAACAATCAGTTACTAGTGACAGTAAAAATAGTTTTGTCAATCAAGTAGTTTGTCTACTTGTTGATGTCATATCATATTGATTGACACTTAAATTATTTCTTTTGTTATTTTTTAGCTTTAATATCTCGACAGTTTGTTGAAATGACTAAAGCCAGAATTGAAGGTCTTCTAGCTGCATTTCCAAAATTAATGAGTTCTGGTAAACAACATACATTTGTTGAAACTGATTCAGTTAGATATGTTTATCAACCAATGGAAAAGCTATACATGTTACTCATCACAACAAAAGCTAGTAATATACTTGAAGATCTTGAGACATTACGTTTGTTTGCAAAAGTTATACCAGAATATTGTAAATCACTTGATGAAAATGAAATAGCAGAAAATGCATTTAATTTAATATTTGCATTTGATGAAATTGTGGCACTTGGTTATCGTGAAAATGTTAATTTAGCACAAGTACGTACATTTGTAGAAATGGATTCTCATGATGAGCGTGTTTATCAAGCTGTCAGGAATTCACAAGAACGTGAAGCGAAAAATAAAATGCGTGAAAAAGCTAAAGAACTACAACGACAACGTATGGAATCAAGTAAAAAAGGTGGTTCTAAAAGTTCTGGTTTTGGTGGTGGTTATGGTAACAATAGTAGTAGTTTTACATCAAATTCAAATGTTGGTGATACTGCAAATTATATTCCTGAAGCACCAGTTAAAACAACATCAACACCATCACAAAAACCAACAGCAGCTGGTCCTGGTGCTATGAAATTAGGTGGTAAAGTACGTGACATTGATTCATTCGTTGATCAATTAAATGAAGAGGGTGAAAATATTAAAAGTATTACATCGTCAAATAATACAAATGTCATATCAACAACATCAACAACAACAACACCACAAATAATAAATAATGAACCAGTACATTTGAAACAAGAAGAAAAATTAAGTGTACGTCTTGGTCGTGATGGTGGTGTACAAAATTTCGAACTTCATGGTTTAATAACACTTCATATAACTGATGAAAGATGGGGAAAGATACGTGTACAATTGGCAAATAATGATACACGTGGTATACAATTACAAACACATCCAAATGTTGATAAAGATTTATTTAGAACACAAGGACAAATTGGTCTTAAAGTGCCAACAAAACCATTCCCAATAAATACTGATGTTGGTGTTCTCAAGTGGAGATTACAATCACAAGATGAAGCATCATTGCCAATTTCAAGTAAGTATTTAATTTATAATATTTATTTTGATAATCAATATTTAATTAAATTTATTATTGTCATTGCAGTTAATTGCTGGCCATCAGAAAATGGTGAAAGTGGATGTGACGTTAATATTGAATATGAATTGGAACAAACTGATCTCGAATTAAATAATTTACAAATAAATATTCCACTACCAATGGGCTGTAATCCAATTGTCAATGAATGTGATGGTGATTATCAACATGAAGCACGAAGAAATATGCTTGTATGGTCTTTGCCAATTGTTGATGCATCATCTAAATCTGGATCATTGGAATTTTCAGCTCCATCATCTAAACCATCTGACTTCTTTCCACTCTCATTGTCATTTACATCTCAAACTCCTTACGCTAAAATCAAGGTAATTAAAATAATCATAATCATTATTATCATTGATTAAACATAAAAATTATATTTAATTTTTATTTTTAGATTGTTGATGTGTCTACGGTGGATGATCAAAGTCCTGTTAAACATACAGTTGACGTTGTATTTTTTACTGAAAGTTACGAAGTTGTGTAATTTTTTTACATTTTATATTTTAAATTTGACAGCGATACATTGTCAATGTATTCCTATTATTTTAAAATAAGTATTTCAAATGATATAATTTTTTTTTATCTTCATGAAATTTTAAATTACAAATAATATATATACATATATATTTTTTTTTTTAAATCAATAACACATAAGTAATGAATTATTTAGAAGTTGAATTATGTCTTGAGCAATTTATATATTAAAAAAAAAATCTTTTGTGAATAATAATAGCTTATTAATGGCATTTAAATACATATATATATAAAATATATAATTAAAAAATCATTAAAAAAAGTTTAAAAAATTTTTTAAATAACAAATCTATTATGTCGATCAAAGAAAATTTAATTTTCTTAAAATTAAAATAATCAAATTATACATTCATGAAGCTTTTATTTTGTTTATTGCGGTCCAATGATATCTAAAAAACGTCCGTGCATTTATCAATTATTATTTTTCATGTAATTATTTTGTTAGATTGTACACAATAAGAGGAAAAAAAAAACAATAAATATATATAGATATAAATATAGATAGTTTTAAAGCAAAAAAAAAAAAAAATGTTTCAAATTTATTTAATAAAAATTATAAATATTTAAATAATACTTGTGTATATACAATAATTATATTAATTAATGATCAATCAAGATACCAAGTCCTGCATCAGGTAATTTTCAATGACTGCTTTTGCTGCAACAAATATAATAAAATGAATTAACAATTGGAAAACAAATTTATAAATTTTCTAAAATACCTGTAGAAGATTTATTTTTAATTGCAGCATGATATGCACTGATGTTATGATTATTTCTAAGTGTTAAATCAGCTTTATAAATTAACAATTCATGACAAACATGTGGATGATCTCCATATGCTCCATAAATAAGTGGTGTGTTGCCTTCCTGATGAAGAAAAAAACTATAATTAAATGATGAAATTATTTTGTAAAGAATTTAGTTGATTATTAGTAATTTAAAAACCTCATCAACGATATTAGGATCAGCTCCTTGGCTTAATAATAATTTAACAACATCATGATGTCCACATGATGCTGCAAAATGTAGTGCACTATTACCAGCTGAATTTTTAAAATTTTTATCAGCACCAGCTTTTAAAAGCATTTTAGCACTTCCAATTTGTCCATATGCAGCAGCCCACATTAAACCAGTTAAACCATCATCATCAACACCATCAATTTTAACATTTTTTAAATCATCAGCTGTTAGCTCACCTTGTCCAGCTAATGTATGAAATGTTATATCACTACCAGCATATAATTGAGGAATTTCTGTTTTTGTATTTCCACGTTGAAGATTTGTCAGTAATGTTGGAGGCTTTATTAAATAGTAAAATTAATCATTTAATCAAAAATCATCATCAACAACAACAATGTAAGAATAAAAATTATACCTTGTAGGGTTGAAATGCACTTGTTCTTGTTGCATCTTGCCATGCACCAGGTGCCCATTGCCATTTTGTTTCAATTAGCTCTGATTTACAATCAATATTTACATTGTCTGGTTTACATATAAGTGGTCTTGGTCTTATTGAACCATCAGCACAATCATGTACTCCAATGACACTGTCATCAACAAATTCTAATGTTTCATTACAAGATTCACTTGTTTCTTCTTTTAATATTATTTCATTACGCCTTACTGAAGCCATGTCAATTTTTTTATTTTATTATTTTCAAGTATATTGTTGAAATTTATTATTTTATAAACAAACAACAACAATGTCAACAAGGACAACAACAACAACAATCACTTGACAGTTGAGTTTAAATCTTGTTTACAACTTGCGTTAAAAAATAAAAACTTCAGCTAATAAAAAACACTTGCATAGTGGACATCCCCTTTAAGGGGTAAATAGTTTCTTAATTTTTTTTTAAACAATAGTTGTTTGTGTAAACAAAAAAAAATAATATAAATAAATTAAAGCAATTTATTATCATCTTTTTGAAAAAAAAAGTATTAACTAATAAAATACTAGTGAATGAAAGCTAAATTTGTTTACTAAAATATAACCTAAAAATTTTAAATTGATAAACAAAAAAAAAATGGAAAACTATACATTGGAATTAGATCCAAGAAGTGGAAAATTAATAAGTTTATATTTATTAACAGATATTAAAAATACAATTGAATTACGTCAAAAAATATTATCTGGTGAATTGAAATGTTGTATATTAAAAGCATCAATGATTGTTGATCCATTTCAAGTTGTTGTTGGTGTTAATAAAGCAGTACTTAGACAATTGAATAATAAGCTAATAACAAGATCATTATTTACTGAAATATTATATTGCATATCATCATCAACAAATATATCACAATCACTAGCTAAATTTGGTATTAATGATAATGACAAAAATATCATTGTCGCAGTCGTTCACAGTAAAGATGAAAATAATGAATTTGAAGATAATATCAGACCACAAATTGATGGACAATTAACACCAATAAGTCAATTAAAAAATTATTCAGACATTGAATTAATTAAAAAAACATATAAAATTGATAAAGAAGAGCTCAAGGTGTCAAGTCTTGCTGATTCAATTGTCAGCAGAATTGGAGCTGATTATCAAATTTCACTTAAATAAAAAAAAAAAAAAACACATTAAAATGTAAATAAAGGTTTAATAAATAAAAAAAAGTAAATATATTTTTATGCAATTTTATTAATCACCAATAAACCATCAATATTCACGACAATAAAATCGCACACCCAGCCAGAATATTAGCTTCGACAAATTCGATTACAACCATGGTGAAAAATATCTTTAAATTAAACTCGCTTTTTATTTTTTTTTTTTTGTCGTTTTTTTTTTATCTTAAATTTATTTGTCTTTAGTGCAAAAAAAAAATAATAATTAACGAACGTTTATTTCAACTAAAATTAGCGAGTTTTCATACGCACCATTTATTATTAATTATTATTTTTTTTGAGCTATTATATAATTTTTTTTTAATTTTTTTTTAAACTTTTGTATCACAGATTTTTTTGTAAAAGATTCTATGAATTAAGTTGGATGACTCAAGGTGCGATTTTTATTCATTTTTCACATTCTTCAATTATTTAATTATAATTGTTTTTTTTTTTAAAATTCAATTGTTGTAATCAGTCGTCGCACGGTGTGCACAAATTTTAATTTTAATTAAATTAATCCGACTGTTTAGAAGAGTCGTCTCAATGTAGCATCCTAAAAGACAATATTTATTTTTTAATTTTATTAATTAATAATTATTATCTTCCTTTAAAGATATTGCCAAAAAAACATAAAATAAAAAAAAAAAAAAACATGCTTAATTAAACACAAAAACTTAAATATATTTATTAATTTTTTTTTTTTTTCTTTTTAATATAAATAATGTGAGTAGAAATCTATGGTTCCAGTGTGTACAGCTTTATTACATCCTGTTGAATAAAATAAAATCCAAAAAAAACAAATAAAAAAAAATGCAAAATAAAAAAGCAAAAATTAAATGATAAAAAAAATGATTTACCTTGGTAAACTACACATTTCACATGTTGCAAGTTCAGCTGGATTTAAAAATGTACAATGTGGACATGTCCATAGTGGCTGATTTGATGAACCATTACCATTTGTTGGTCCAACATCAATACCAGATGATGAATTTGATCTATTATGTCCAAATGAACCAGTTTGATTTGTCGATGTGGAAGAAGATGTTGCTGTTATTAATTGTTCAACAGTTGCCCAGTGTTCACTTTTTGACCATTCTTTAGCTTTATCATTATCATTATTAATAATTGCATCTAATAATGTATCCATGTGTTCCATCATTGGTAACATATCCATTGTACCAATATACAATAACAAATGAAAATCCGAAACAGCATTTAAAAATTCATCTGGTTTAAATTGTTGCATGTAATTTGAAAATGCATTAAATTCTTGAATTTGTCCATCAATTAATCTGCAATATTAAATCATTAATTAATTATTTATAAATAGTTATTTGTTAGGTTTAATATATTTACCTATTTTCAACTGGAAAAGGTTTTATATTGTCATTTGAATAAAATGTATATTGTGGTGTCAATGGTGTTGATGCTGGTACATCAACCAACAGATATTCAACTGGTAATGGTCTAGCAATTCTTGATACTTCATTACCATAAGAATCTTTTTCCTGTAATAAATAATTTTTATATTTAGTTATTTAACAAAACATCGATATTATATTATTTCTATAAATATCATTTAATTATTATTGACCACGTGAATAGTCTAAGCTAAAATAATCGATAATTGCAAAATTCTAAAACACTCAATTGACTGTCAATTGGTTCAAATAAATTGGCGGTATTGTATCAAGTACTATGATTGGTTACATAATCATAATGGCAACATCTAAATCTAAATTATCATTCAATCATTAGATATTTCATCACGTCTTTTAACTTTTAATTGCTTTTAATTAAAAAAAAATATTTAAAAATCAATTTGTCGGGGTTTTTTTTTTTTTTTTTTTTGAGATGTTATATCATTGTTATCAATGATTAAAACAGAAAAAAAAAAATAATGATTAGGAAATATGATAACAGTATAAAAATGTGGATAAAAAACAAAAAAAAAAAAAATTATTGGAGGGAGGGAAAATAATAGACGAAGCAACAAGCGCGATACGAACATCAGCGCCAACTTGGTCATATTCTGTTGATTTCTTCTCCTCCTCTTCAACTTCCCCTCAACCTCATCATCGTAATCTAACTCCCTTTTTTTTTGCTGCCATGCCAAGTTGTACATAGTCAGTGGCCAGTGCTTATTCCTCAGTGTCCCAAAAGTCTTACAATATTTAATAATTACAACTTGATTTACAATTTAATTAAAAAAACACACAAAAGTTAAACATTATTATTCATTACAAGCAACATTTTGAATCATACACTTAAAAAAATCAATCAATTCAACTTGATAAATTCAGATTAAAATATTAATCAAATATTATTATTATTAATAATTTTACATTGTTAATAAAAACCGGCAAGAGTTTAAATAATAATAATAAAATTACAAAAATATTTATTTCTTTATCGTTTTTTTTTTTTTTTTAATAAAAAATCTATTTTAAAAAAGAAGAAAAAAAAAAGACAGGTATTAAAAGATTAGTGGGGTTTCATGAATAATAATTAACAAAGTACCAATTGTGTATAGTGAAAAATAAAAATAAAAAAATCGAAAAAATTAATCAACATCTGGGTGACAAGAGTGATGGAGAAATCATCAAAATTTGGGATTATATGAGTGAAATTATTGACATAAAATTAAGTCAAATAAAAATATTATTTAGTGGATGATAAATAATTAAAATAATATATTTATTTTTTTTTATTTTTTTGTTTCCAACATTGATTTATTAAAAAAAAAAAAAAAAAANAAAAAAAAAAAAAGTTTCCTGGTTGATTTTTTTTTACAGCAAGAGAAGACAAGAGGAAGATATAAGATTTTTTTTTTTCATTAAAATATTATTTACAACGCATGGTATGGATATTTAAATTATTATTTAATAAATAATTTTTATTTTTTTGTTTATTACGAGATTGGGGTGAGGGGGGAATGTGTGATAATGGAAACGCGCGGGAATCTGGGATCAACCATTGCCTCTTTGTAGCATCCCCACTTTTTTATTATTCTTTTGATCTTAACCGACTTGTTCGTCACCTACCTACTCCCTCTTTCACCCCTCTTTTTAAACCGCCCTATATATTAAATCTGCCCCAGTGTTCCNTTTTTTTTTTTTTAATATTTATTTATTTGTTTACTTGCTTGAATTTCTTTTTTTTTTTATTTGAAAAAAATAAATAAAATAATAATTAGGGTAAAATGTTATTTGTAAATATAAATAAAAAAATAAATATAACTTATTTTTTTAATATTTTGAGATTGTTTTTTTTTTTAATTGTAAAAAGTATTTTTAGTTTTTTTTTTTATTATTGAAAAATTTATTTTAAATTTAATTTAAATAATTATTTTTTATTTGATTTATTTTTTTGTTATTTCAGATAAAATGTTTGATTTTCAGATGCTGGATCCAAGTGTCTTAACTGATCTTGAAGAATTAACATTATGCGGTTATTGTAAACAAAAATATAATGATAATGAACAATGTCCAAAATATTTAAGTTGCAAGCATTATTTTTGTTTAAGTTGTATTGAAAATAATTTTACAAAAGGACGTGAATTATTTTGTGCACATTGTTGGAAAAGAACTGAATTAGGTGATGATGGAGCTGATGGTTTACCAACATATTCACCACTTCTTGCATTGGCTAATAATTTTTCATATTTTAAAACTAATGATAACAGTAAAAATATAATAAAAAAAACAACAATAGAAAATGAAAGAAAGGTAATTTAAAAAAAAATATATTATGAATAAAATAAATTAAACATTAATAAAAAATAAAAGTCACAATATGAAGCCATATTAATAACTAAGAAGATTTCTATAAGGTCAAAACCTTGCAGTATAATTTCAGGCGATTGATTAATTATAATTTTTTTTTATTTGTTTAGAGTGAAAATTGTCATGTTCATGGAATGCCATTGGCACTTTGGTGTGGTACATGTTGTAAAGCACTTTGTCGTGCATGTGCAACACCCCAAGATCATCCAGGTCATCAAATTAAAACTCAACTTGATGCCAAAGAACAATTAATATCTGAGGTAAGTTAATTGATTAATTTTTATACTTAATAAAATCACAAAATAAATGTATGATGTTTTTTTTTTTTAATTATTTAAACAAAGGTTCAACTTGAGCTATCAACAATGGGTAAATTATCAAACGAAATACAAAATTTAGCAATTCAACAACGTGAATTTTTAATAAAAATACTTGAATCATGTGTTACAATTAAAACTCATGTTGAAAATAATTTACAAAATAATTGGTCAAATATACCAGAATTATCAGATGCACGTGAAACACTTGGTAAAGTTAAAGCAAATTTACAATTAACAAATTGTCCAAATGACATAATTAATTTACATTCACAATTATTGCTTGAAAAAACAAATTTACAAAAAAAATATCATGAAATGATTTTACAATGTCAACTTGATGATTTAATATGTCATTCAAATATATTATTTAATTTTGATATATTAAAACAATCAATTGACGATATTAATTGTGGTAATAATGATAATTTTATAACAAAATTAATACAACAATCAAATATTGGATTGATAAATAATCAAACAACAATTAATCCATTATTATTTCTTGCTAATTATTGTATATCACAATTATATACAAATAATAATATTATTAATAAAAAATTATCATCATCATTTATTGATAATAATAATATACAACAAGAATTGTGTCAACAATCAATGAATTTATTAACACAACAATTACAAACAAATAATATTAATATATCCCAAAAATATATAATACCATCATCAAATTCATCATCATCATTATCATCAACAAATAATAATATTATTTATCAACAACAAAATTCATTTTTACAACAAGAAACAAGTTCATCTGGTAGTTCATCTGGTAATACAACAACATCTGGACTATTATCAATTCATTCACCAACACAATTAATTAATAATACAAATAATACAAATAATAATAATATAAATAATATAAATAATATAATACTTCGTGGACCTGTTAATATTTATCCAATGTATTATTTTAATATTGATGTTAATGGTGGATATTATGGTAGAATTGTCATTGAAATACGTCCAGATGTTGCACCAAATATGACAAAAAATTTTAGTATATTAACAACTGGTGAAAGTGGTATTGGATACAAGGGTTGTTCAATATTTCAATGTTGGGAAAATGAATCAATAATAACTGGTGATTTTGAGCTTAATAATGGAAGAGGTGGAAGAAGTATATTTCCTGATGGTTATTTTATGCCTGATGATACTAAATTTCCAGCAGTTAGAGGAGCTGTTGGTATGCGTAGAACACAAAAAAGACATGATAATATGGGAATGGTTGGCTCACAATTTCGTATTATTTTACAACAAATGAAAGGTTTTACTGGTATATTTGGTCATGTTGTTGAGGGACTTGAACTTGTTGAAAAAATATCAACTTATGGGGATCAAACTGGTAAACCAACTAAAAATATTTTAATATCACAGTGTGGAAAATTGTAAGATAATATTTTCCTCTTTTCTTTTTTCTTAATTATTATTTTAAAATGGTATTTTTGAGAGTATTAAAGTATATTTTTTGAAATAAATATTATGCAAGTTAAAGATTTAAATGAGAAGAAAGATACAAAAAAAAAAAGTATTTATCATTATTAAAATTATTTTTCAATTGAAAAATAAATATATCAATAAATTATTTTGATGATAGATACATGTATATCTGTATTTTGCTATTAATAAGGAATCTTTTTATCATGATTCCTTTGTGTTTACGATTGTGAAAAGAGAAAAAAAAAACAAAAAAAAAAATATATATATTTCCTATACGTATGTACCTCAATTGTCGATCTGAATCGGTGATAATCTTAGTCTATGTCTTCTATGTTTATCAAAAAAGAAAAACAAATAATTGTTATATATTTGTTGGTTTTTTTTCTATTTAAAATAGAAGGATATATTTAATATGATCGAAACACTGATATAGTAGGCTAATCAATTAGTATAATTTATTTAAAAAAAGGCAAAAAACTATATGAAAAAATGTTAATTACAATACTAATCATGTGCACGAAAAATCCAAGGCATATTTTTTTTTTTTATGTTTTTTGTTGGTAAAAAAGTATAAGCATGGAAAAAAAAAATGATCAATTTTTTAAACAAATCAATTGTTAGTAATTTATTAATTTTTTATGTTAAAAAAAATTTTTTTTTAAATATTACTATGCCTTGGTAGAAATTAAAAAAAAAAAGAAAATAATTAACGAATCAAGTTTTGAACAAATATTATTTTAAAAAAATGTAATTAATGTATTAAAAATTTTTTTTTTTTTTCGTTATGGCTAAAGCCAAATTATTATTTTTAATTTAAAATATATTAAAAAAAAATATATATTTAATATGAATGTTATGTTAAAAGAAAAAAAAAGCTAGCAAGGCCTAAGCGTGGAACGCAAAATGATAAATGTACCTTCAATTAGATCAAATAAAAAAATGATCAAGTCGATAAATAAATGTTCCAAATAATCATAAGGTTAATTTAAAAATTAAATTATAATAAAAAAGGGTAAAAACGATGATAATATAGATATAAATATTTATAAACGAGTCATTCCTTTACGTGTAAAACAATTACTACAATTATGTCTTAGAAAAACGACTTAAAAAAATATATATTCTCGTGTAAAATTCTTATTTTGTCTAACTGTTATATATTGACACGATGAAAAATCAAATGATCATGATCTGTAGTTAAAAAAAAAAATATTTGTGACAGAAAATTATCAATCGAAAAATACAAACGAATTAAAACAAATAATGCGTAATATTTTTGTGATTAAAAGAAGAGTTAAATGTTTTAAAAATATATTGCATAACGCGGCTGACAAATCTAAACAAAGTTTAGTTGTATCAAATGTTTAAAAGATAAATTTAAATAATGCAAGTATTTTTATTTGTGTGTTGATAAATGTGGAAAGAAAAAATAGTTTATAGACAGTAAAATAGTTTTCTCCGTACTGTATATAAATATATTTTTATCAAACTAAACGAAAAAAGAAAAGTTTTAGATTAATTTTAAAATATGAGTATTTAAATTAAAAAAATTATTTAAATATTACAACAAACAAGCACACTAATCAGAGCAACGATTAACGTTGATAAAAAAAAAATTTAAAACAATGAAAATCCTCTTCGAATGAATTAGATAGCAAATAAAATTGCATGAAAAAAAAAAAAAACCAATCAGTAAGAAATCGAATTACTGTGCATCCTTAAATCAGTCTTATTATTTTTTTATTTTATTTTTTTTTCCATTTTTAATTATTTGTTTATTAATTTTTTAAGTTGATGATAAAAAAAAAGAAATTATTTTCGTTAATAAAATTGACTCCACACACAAGACATCGATTGTCGGTGGTTTAAATATTTTTCGTAATAAAATTTAATCGATATAAAATGTACGATTATGTTACTCGATCGTTTACGATATAAAANAAAAAAAAAAAAAAAAACTGTCGAGCTTGGTTTATAAAACTGTTCTTCATTTCGTTCAATGAGTTTAAAATTATTTAACCCATTTATTTTAATTTAAGTGTCTCAATAATATCTCTAAAAATGTCTATAAATTTTCAGCTAATTTATACAATTATTTCCTAACAAGAATGTCTAACCAGTCTACAATCAAAATGTGATTAAGCTATTAAAATAGCATATTAATTTCTTACCTTGTAGTAGACATCTGGAACATATTGTTTGTCTGTTGATTCAATGACATATCCAAGTTCTGGTGCATCTTTTGTTGGTACCAAACAGCCATCACGTACAAGTGCCATACATTGATTTGATACTTGATAACCTTCCATGTGTACTTGATTTTTATCATCACCTAAATTATCAATAGAAAATAAATAAGTTATATAATTTATAACAATAAAGTATATAATAATAATAATTACCTGTAACACAAACTGTTACAAATTTTGATCCAAATGATCCACTCTTTGAAAAACGACATGTATTTGGATATTTATTTTGATTATGTCCAGCCATAATACATTCTTGAGCAGATAAAAAATGGCTTTCAATATTTCTGACATGTTTAACTGTTCCTTTTTGTATATCATCAGCAATTAAATCAGTAAATATCCA
Organism: Aphidius ervi; assembly: GCA_015776835.1. NCBI lineage: Eukaryota > Metazoa > Arthropoda > Insecta > Hymenoptera > Braconidae > Aphidius > Aphidius ervi. The sequence goes on along the minus strand of MKYW01000016.1, from coordinate 2,761,149 downwards.
TCCAACTCTTTTAATATTTAATTTTAATGCTAAATCATCAACAATTTTTTCTCTTTCATCAGGTAATAATACAATTCCATCTTTTGTGCTTTCCTAAAAGTAAAAAATAAATAATTATCTAGTTATTTGCTCAATGACATGATAATAAAATTTATATATTGTTGATTTTTTTTTATTTATTTACCTGTGGTGGTTCATATATTGCTGTTACAACAGCTCTTATTCCCAATGGTACATCTGAATGTATTTCATATCTACCAAGTAAATATCCCAAACGTTGATGACCAGTACTACGCCAATAATTTAAAAAACGTTCAACTAAATTTGCATTTTCAAATACAACATTATCAACATGACGATATGTTTGTTGATTTAATGTTATTGCATTTGGTTGACATTTACTACAAATACCACGTGGCCAAGGTGGATGATCTTTACATCCACGTTTAATACGACAGCTTATATCTTCTAATTGTAAAAATTTACCTTTATCAACACCAGCAGTTAGTTTTCTTAAATATGAATGAAATGACAAATGTTTAACATTTTGTTCTTTCAAATATGCTTCATCAAATGGTTCAATTGGTGAACAATGAACACAACAACCATTTGCACCATGTCTACATAATTTTTCATCACGTTTACGTTGAATTTTACCATCCATTTTCCATAATAATTGATCAACTTCATCTTCAATAATATTTGTTGTAATTTTAGTTGTACCAGTTGATGTATTACGACGACTAACACCTGGTGTTGATTCAGCTGATACTGGTTCTTCTAAAATAATTAATTAAATTAATTTTTTTTCATTTAATTTTTCTTTGTTAAATATTAACTTACTTTTTTCAATTGAACTTAATGATGTACTACTTGATGAATTACTTGTTAATAATGATCCATCAATTGGTGTTAAATATACCATATCACCATGTCCAAGACCACATCCTGATACACTTTTACTTCTTGATGATATAATTTCATCATTACGATTTCTTTGTTTATATAAACAAAATGCAAAACTACTCAAATCAAATGTCTCATAAACCTAAAATTAAATGTTTTTAAATGTTGGTAATTTATTAATATAATTATAATATTATTTTTAATAATTATTACCTTTTCAAAAAGTTGAAAAGTTGTATCATTTGGATCAACGTCAATTCTCTTTGTTCCATCGGGTGATTGAACTCTCAGGGTCTGTAAAAATGAAAAGAATATATTTTTTTTTTTTTTTTTCAAACAAAAAGTTTACTCCAAGTTTTAATATTAATAATAAAAAAAATATAAACAATTATTTATATAGTATAATAATGCTAGAATTAAATTAATTAATTATTATAAACAATGAATTGTTTATTAATTTATTAAATTGTTTATTAGTTGGCGTAGGTTTCTGTAGCAACGGTAAATAATTGACGCATGTCTAAGGTAGTAAACATTGATAGAAAATAATAATAAATAATAATTGTGAAATAAAAAAGAATATAATACAATTATTAATAAATTATAAATAAATATTAATTTTAATTAAAAATTATATATATTTATAAACTTACAATTTGCGTTAATTTTGACATTTCGCCGGTTGCTGAGAGAGCATCAGCTGTTCCCAATTTGCAATTTGTGTGCGTTGTTCTGTCTAGATGACAACTTGAAATTTAAAAAAATCCCTAGTATTGTTTATTATGTTTATTTGTTTATTTATTTTTTTATATTAAATCCCCAACAATGTACAAATAAAAACCAAAGAAAAAGATTGAAAATTTTGTCGAGTAATCAACTTTTGGGTAAACTAACCTCAAATTATTTGACGTTAAATGTATTATTTATTAATGACTTGTTTATATTTTTAAATGTATATTTTGTAATATTAAATTTATTAGTACAATTTATTGTTAAATTATATTATTTTTTTATTTATAATATAACTTGGAGGTTGATAATCCTGGGGAACTTTTTAATACAACAGACAAGAGAGATTTACTTTTTTTATTTTTCTATTATTTTTTTTTTGTCTGTCACGTTACTTGATCCAACACACAGAAAGACTGAACTCTTTTTTTTTTTTTTTTTCAACACATGCATATGGTGGTGTACATACATAAAGATAAATTTGTGTTAAAATTTTAAACGTGAGTAAGCATAATATAAATAATAACAAACAAATATAATATAAACAAAATTAATTAATTAAAATTAAATTTTGTGTTTTAGGCAATTTAATTTTTTCCAGTAAACAAATCAAGATAATTTAATTAACTGAATTTTGTAAGTTTTTATTAACAAATTAATTAATTTAATAATTGTTATTATTTATTATTAATAATCAATAATTTATTTATCCTAAATTAACAACTTTTTTGTTAAATTTAATTTATTTTGGTAAAAAAAAATATATAAATTTATGGGAATTTTTATAATTTTTTTGTTGGTGTTACTTTGTATTATATTTAAAAAATAATATTTTGAATTTATTTAATTGTTGAATGGAGATCTACATGTAGACCTCCATGAATTGTTGTTAAAAAAAATCATTTAGATATTGTAAAAAAAAAAAAAACTAAAATTAAAAATTCCCTTATGAAATTGAATATATTTTCAATTAATAATTAAATTAAAATTGAATATTAAAAATAATATAATTTAATTGATTTTAAATAGTACAATTAATGAATAATTTAGAATGTTAATTAATTCTAATTAAGCAAGTATTTTTTATCAATTAAATAAAATAGTAAAAATTATATTTATTTTTATTTTATTTAAAAAAAAAAGCAGCAAAATATTATTGACCTCTTTTGATAAAAAATTTTAGTCTTTTTAATTTGTATTTAAATAATTTTATGCATGTGTATAAATAATGTTTTAACTAATTTTAAATATTCTTGTAAGTTAAATTAAATAATTGAATTTTAACTCGGTTTATTGCAAATGACCCTCTTTTGCCATCGTAAATTCTTTGCCAAGAATTGGACATGCTTATACCGCCCTCTTTTTACCTCTCTCTCTCAAAAAAAATAATATATATTTTCTCATAAAAATAATTCTATCTCTCTCTCTCTCTCTGTCATCATCATAATCATCATCATCATCATCATCAACATCAGCATCAGCATCAAGAGTATCATGTGAGAAACTAGAATTTGTGAAAATCAGCTTTCTGTTTCTCGTTGGATGCATTTAACACCAGACACTTGAAGCAGACTCTTCCTTTTATTTATTTTTTTTTTTATTTATAAATTATTTAAATAATTATAAATTAATTTTTTTATTTCTTGTTATTAATATAATTATATTGTTTAATATTATTTTAACCATTTGAAAAAAAAACAAAAGTTCAATTGTGATTTTATTTAATTTATAAAATTTCCTTTAAAAAAAAAAATCAACTCAAATAATACAACAGGTATGTTTATTAAATTTTAATTATTTTTTTTAATTAATTAGTTAATTAGTACAATAGATAATGTCGAAAACTACCGGATAAATTTATCAATCAACTGTCAATCAAGTCGTTCAGTTGATTTATCAGCTTTTTTTTTATTTCAAATTTTTTTTTACGATTTATTTACGTATTTATAATGATTTATTTTCGATTTTGGCTGTTTAATTCTTGTTTCAATTTCAATGAGTTTGTTGACTTGTTTAATATACCTACTTGTCGTGTGTTTTTATCATTTATAAAATTATTGATTTTTAATAATCATGATTAGATTTATTTCTTTTGAAGAACGTAAACGTGATGTGAGTATTTTTAAAATACTGAAATTTAATTAAATAATTATCACAGCTGTTGGCTTATTTCCAGTCTGATAATTAATATTTTTTTATAAATAATATACAGATAAAAACAAATGAAAATTGTTTAATATTTAAGCTTGAATTATTTGAAAAATAAATGTTTTGAAATTTATTTAATTTCAGGCAATCAACAGGATGGAAGACGACGATGAATTGGGAACAAAAGTTGAACTTTATATTTATGATTTGACAAAAGGAGCAGCAACCTTGATGGCACCAATTTTAATAGGTAAAAATAAAAATTTTTTTATACATTTAAAAATAAATAATATGAATCAAAGTCTAAACATAATAAAAATAGTTTTAAAAAATACATAAACATTTATATTTTATTATTATAATATATATATTTTTTTTTATTTAAACAAATTTTTCAACAACGTCACAGTATGACAGTGCCAAATCAAGACATTTACTCACAATTGTACTATAGCCAATTTATCATGTCTATTTTTATTAAATCAGTCAATATAAAATTTTAATTTTAATTTTATACTGATGATTAAATAAATGTATTTTATAAACATTGTCAAAAATTTAAATTATGACTCAATGTTTAATTTTCTTTACAATTTAATTTATTGACAACTGTCAAATTTGAGCTTTAAAAAAACAAATAATTTTATTAAATTCTGGCATTAAATATTGCGGAAGTTTATTGAACAAAAAAACATGTTAATAATTTTTTATTTTTTTTTTATTTTATGAATAATTTAAATTCAAGGTTTTGTAAAAAATTTTTTATAAATTTACAAATATTTAAATTCATGTAAGAATATAAAGCTAAATTATTTTGAAAAATATTTATTGGTAAATTTCGATTATTAAATTGATGCACTTGACATACACTTGTTATTTTTATTTGATAAAAAAAAAAAGCTTAAATTGACTATTTGTTGTTAAAAAAAAAAATAAAATAACTAAAAGGTTTGTGACCCTGTTTAGTTTTTTTGGAAGAATTGGATAGAGACCAATGAGGATGTGCTCAAGAAACATAGCCAGAATAGAATTAACCATTAAAAAATATATTTTTTTATTTTTTTATTCAAAAAGAAAGATTAAAAAATAAGAAAATATATTTTATGTGAGATGCTGACTATCACGGAAGTTATTTTCTAATTTAGGAAAACTGGGTCAACTTTAAATTTCGAGTTGTTAAACTATTATTATTTCAACGTAAATTATTAACATTTTAAAATTTTATATTATCAAACAAATGATATTTATTATTTATGTTTTATTTGTTTTTTATTTTTAGGAAGACATTTGGATGGTATATGGCATACATCAATTGTTGCATATGGCAGAGAATATTTCTACGGACCAACTGGTGTACAAAGTATTAGACCAGTATGTATTATTAATTTTATTTTCAAAAATTAATTAACAATCACCTTTATCCAATATTTTGTGATTTTATTTGACAACAAAATATTGTAAATTTATTTGTAATTTTTTCCTCCAATTATTTTTCGATTTAACGTCATCGAAATAATTTAATTTTTGAAAAATTTCTATCATTGTATTTCGAGTCTCAATTAGACATTTATTTCCTATATTTAAAAATAAACATAAACAATAAATTATGTAAAATTTAAATTCAATTATTTTACAAAAAAATATATATTTTTTTTCGATTGGAAATTTCGATTACAAAACATTTCGATTAGTAAAATATATCTTGAATATTTTTTTAATTTAAAAATATATAATAATAAGAAAAAANTATATTTTATAAATGGTAGTTGGGGAGCCACTTGCTATACGATACGATCATTCCAACGTTGGACTAAATTTGGTCCGGATGATTCCAAAAATAAAATTCATCATTGCCTCGTTCTAAAATCTCAACATACATGATACTTATTTCTTTTCATACATTCTCTTGTTGGGCACTCAAAGCTGCCACAAATTATAATCAGTAAGTCCCCGGTTAATTTTTTTTTTTAATTATCAATTTATAATTTATCATAAAACAAACATTGTTATATTTAATTTGATCAATTTCACCTATCAATAATTATTTCCATTCATATTATTCTTTATCATTGTGCATTTTTTTTATTTTTATCATATGCGTAATTATTATTATCATCAGTGATGTGTCACAGTGTATTTTATCCACAAATTTATTTAATAATACTTTTTTTTTTTTGTAACTATATTTACGTTGTTTTAAAAAGTGTTAAAAAAAAATTCACAATATTTATTAAATTGAATGAGTATTAATTTAGATTTTTAATATATTTATTTTATTTTTTTTCTTAAGGGTGGAACTCCATTGGGTGAACCATTAAAAATTGAAACATTGGGTCAAACATTTCTTCCATACTCGGTATTTCTCGAGTACATTAACGGACTTGGAACATCAAAATTTGCGTTAGTAAAATTTATTAATAGATTAATAAATAATTGGCAAGATTTAAATTAATATTATAATAATAATATTTTAATTATATTACAGACCGGGTTCGTATCATCTTTTACGTTTAAATTGCAACTGTTTTTCTGACGAAGTTAGTAATTTTCTTGTTGGCAGTGGTATTCCAAAATACATACTTGATTTACCAGAAGAAATTCTTAATACGTAAGTAAATATAATCATAATTTATATTTAGAATAAAATGCATAAAAAAATAATAATTTTATTAACAGAAAAATTGGACAAGCATTAGCACCACTTATTGAAACACTTGCTAGTCATTCAAGTGCTGGTTTTACAGTTGGTCATCGGTTTGTTGAACCACGTATACAAAGAGAATTATCACCAGATTATCAATTATTAAATACTGAAATTGAAGAAGCAAGATTAAATTCAATTGCATTAGAAGAAAGACGTAATGTATTAAATGAAAAATTAGCTAAAAAAGAAAGAAAAAAAAAGAAAAAAAAGAAAGATAAAAAAGATAAAAAAATTGAACAACAAAGTGGTAGTGAAAGTAATAGTACTGGACCAAGTAATTACGAAACAATGGCAGAAAGTGAAGGTATTTATATATTAGCATTAATTAATAAATAATAATAATAAATTAATTATAAATAATAGTTGTAGAAATTCAATCATCAAATGGTGGTGATATTGGTGCTGAAATGATGCCATCAGAACGTGTATTACAAATGGAAGCTGAAGAAAGACGTGAAATTGAAGAAAAAAAACGTCAACGTGATCCACCAATTGTATTTAAAGATGATATTAATTTAACAAAAGAATTTGAATCACTTGGTAATATACTTGATGGTAAATTAAATGATACTGAATTAACAAATCTTGATGAGCTACGTCAGTATGTCATTGAAAATGAAGGCTCATGGGCACTTGGTGATAATTTTCTAAATTTTATTGGTAATAATTCTTATTAAATATCAAATTAATAATATAAATCATGAATATTAATTTTTAAAATTAATTACAGGTAGAATATTGTATGACAAAACATTACAAAGTGAAGCAAGAGTTAAATTATTAAATATACTTGGTTATGCTGCATTGAAAGACGATGTTATATTATTGTTACATCAAGATCGACGTGAACATATTATTATGAATTATGCATTCGATATTGATCGTCATCCAATTGAAGAACAACTTCCACTTGCACAATTTGTAAGTTAAATTTATAAGCTATTAATTTGTTTATAATATAATAAATAAAATTATTTACAGATGGCAAATATGTTTGAAAATTTAAGTAGCTCTGAATGGTTACTTTATATATCTGAATGGCAATATAATAATCAAGGTATAAGCAATATAAGAGTCACAACAAAAGTATCAGTACATACATTGCTATCAGAATCATCTGCTCTTCAAGAAAGAGGCGCAGCTATTATTCACAACCTTGCTTGCAAGGAGGTAAAAACTGTGGTCTGTATTTTATTTAATCAATGTTTTTTGTTCTAATTATTATATTGACATTGACACACTTTTTTTATTTTATTTACCCACATTTTATCAATCAAATAAAATCTTTTTTTTTTTGCATTAAGCTTGTAATACATAACATAAATCATAAAACTAATATTGCAAAACCAGAAATGCTGCCTTAATTTGTTTAATTTTTTTAATTAACTTGTATTTTTTTTTTATATTTTTGTACGAAATATTTAAAATGCTTGAGGAATATTTATCTAGCTCTATGTTTAAACTCATATTTTATATTTGATGATTTTTAATTGTAAATTAAAACCTTAAAAAAAAATATTTAAATCAAAATTTTTTGAATTAAAAAACAATATTGCCAGGACGGATTATTTTGTAGGGTTTGGATATATATTTTTTTTCAGAAAATGAACAAAAACAAAAAACTCCGGCAACTATTACCAAATGGCAGCATTTCTAAGGTACTTGTCCCAGTTTTTTTTTTTNATTTATTGATACTATTTTAAACAATCATGATAATTATTTAAAAAAAAAAAATAAATAAACAATGAATTATTTTTAAGAAGAAGTACCTTTTTACTCAATTTTTTTGTTGATATTTTTAAGGTATTTGATGATGTTGCGGTAGAATTAACAATGGCAATATTACAATACTTCAATGGAAGCCCATCAGAAGAACAACTTTATGCTTGTATGAAATCACTTGCACGTTTTACACAAATAAGTGGACAAGAAGTGCCACAACTCATTCAAATGATTGGACCAGAGCCCAAAAAATTCCGTGGTATTTCACAAAGGATCGATGAAATGGTTGATCTTGTCAGCAAAAAACTTCGTTAATTAATAAAAAAAAAATAAACAAAATCAAAATTAGATACTTATTATTATTATTATTATCATTTTGTTTAAAATACTTGAAAAATTTTCATAATTTTTTTTTACCAATAGATTGATTTTTCAATTAAAAAATAATATTTCTTTTTAAAAAAAAAAAAATAAAATGTGCATTTTTTTGTTTACAGTCAATAATTTTTTCATGATCTATTTATTTTCCTTTTTTTTTGTGAGTTTTAATTTAAATATTATTATTGTTTAATTATTGTTATGGGCTATGTACAAAATATGTGTCATTTAAATAATAAACTATATGAAAAAAAAAAAAAGGTATAATGATTTGTAATTTTCCAGTAGTCAAGAGTTAATGTCAAGAGTTATATATGGACAAGTATGTTGTCAATTATCATTAAATTAAATTAAAAAATTGTGCTAGTAATATACACGTTTAATTTGATGATATGACTCTATGAAAAGATCAACGTATTTAACAATCTTTACATTGCAAAAAAGTACAAATAAAGAATAAAATAAATGTAGATATCTTGTTTGATAAGTATAAAAATATATATTATTATTTAAAAAATAAGAATAATAATATAAAAAAAAACAAGGCTTCCGTATATTCAATGTTTCTTATCATTATTAAAATCTGAACATGTGTATTTGATAGATTTTATATGTGCAAAACGTTATCCACTTATTTACATGTTCATTTAACAAAAGATAATGAAAATTTTTATTCAAGAAAATATGATTAGTCTCAAAAGTTTGCTTGTCAGTAACACACATTAAAAAAATATATATATTATTTTCATTTAAATATAAATTAATTGAAACAAACAATAGATTATAAATATTTTTTTTTTGTGTATTTTTCTTTTTTAAATAAATAAATAAATAAATAAAAAAGTAAGTATTATTTTCTATTAAATAAATGAATTTTTAAATTATAATTTTTATTAATATTATTTTATATTTTACAGTGACAAGATATAAAAATGATGAAGATGATAAAGAAAATAATAAAAACATTTTGCAAAATAAAAATTGTAAATATTATATTAAAAAATATATTCCAATAACTAGATGGTTACCAAATTATTCACGTTTTTATGCAATATCTGATTTTATTGCTGGTATTACACTTGGATTGACAATGATACCACAAAGTATTGCATATGCATCACTTGCTGGTTTAACACCACAGGTTTGTAAATATTTAACAGAAACAAAACAAAATTTATATTTTAATTTGAATTTTTTAGTATGGACTTTATTCTTCATTTGTTGGTGGTTTTATATATGTTTTTTTTGGAACAATTAAAGAAGTGTCAATTGGTGCAACATCATTAATGTCACTTGTAACTGCTGAATACACTCATGACATGCCAATTGATTATGTTGTATTATTAAGTTTCATGGCTGGTTGTGTTGAACTTGTCATGGGTTTATTAAACCTTGGTAAGTTTTAAATTAATAATTAATTAATTAATTTATTAACTTATTTTAATGAAAATTTTCAGGTTTTTTAGTTGATTTTATATCATTACCAGTTACATCAAGCTTCACATCAGCAACATCAATAATCATTGTATTGTCACAGCTACCAGGACTTCTTGGTCTTCGTATAAGATCTGAAAGAATATTAGAAATAATTTATAAAACATTTAAACAAAAATCTAACATAAGATACAATGATACTATTCTTGGTATAATGTGTATAATATTTTTACTATTATTTAGAGTAAGTAAAAATAAAATATAACATATTTCGTTTTAAATATTTAATAATAAAATATATATATATAATTTATATCAACAGAAATTAAAAGACATTGACTGTACTCGTATTAAACAGATGAATTTAAAATTTGGTTTATTGTTGGAAAAAATTTTTTGGTTTTTATCTGTATCAAGAAATGCATTGATTGTATTTATAACATCATATTTAACATTTATACAACAACATGATAATGGTGAATTAATATTTTTAACATCTGGTAATGTTAAACAGGGTTTACCAAGAATAAAATTACCACCATTTACAACATCTATTGGAAATGTAACATATAATTTTCAAGATATGTGTACAAATTTAGGAAGTGGAATAATTATGATACCACTTATTGCTGTTCTTACAAATGTTGCTATTGCAAAAGCATTTGGTAAGATAATAATTTTACAACTATTAATTAAATCAAAATATGATTTTTGTTATTAATATTCAATTTATTAAACAGTTACTGATAGACCAGTTGAAGCAACACAAGAAATGTTAACACTTGGTGTTTGTAATATTGCTGGAAGTTTTGTATCATCAATGCCAACATGTGGTGCATTTACAAGAAGTGCTGTATCAAGTGCAAGTGGTATACAAACATCAATGGCTGGTATTTATTCTGGTGTATTAACACTACTTGCATTAAGTTTTTTAACACCATATTTTGGCTTTATACCAAGAGCAACTTTATCTGCTGTACTTATGACTGCTGTTATATTTTTAATTGATTTAAAAATTATTAAAATTTTATGGAAAGGAAATAGTAAGTTGAATGAAATAAAAGAAAATTATATTTTTTAATTAATCAATTTATAAAAAATATATTTACACAAATTTTAAGTGAAAATAATTTGATAATTTATGAAAAAATAATATTTACATTTGAAAAAAAAAATGTGTTTATTTAAAATTTTGATAATAAATTATTATATTGTTATTTAAATATAATAAATTAATTTTATTTTGACAGAGAAAGACTTTTTTGTTGCTGGTATGACTTTTTTTATTTGTATTATTTACAATGTTGAAACTGGTTTACTTTGTGGAACAGCAACAAATGCATTGTTTTTATTATATTTATCAGCACGACCAAATGTTGAAGTTCATTTGCGACAGGTATGTAAAATAATTTATGTTAATTGTTTATATTAATTTGACATAATTATTAATATGATATTTATTTTTTTAAGACAATTTTGGGACACAAGTATGTGTTGGTGAAACCAGAGGTTGGATTATTTTATCCAGCTGTATCATTTTTAACAGCTAAAATAACAAGAATATCACAACGTGAAGCTGAATGTGTGTATCCAGTTGTTGTTGATTTTGAAAGATTTCAGGGTATAGATTATACAGCAACAAAAGGAATTGAAAGATTGGTGCTTGCATTTGAAGGAAAATCACAGAAATTAATTTTTTTACAAGTCAATCAGTATGTTGCTAAATCAATAAGTAATTTTGGTTTAATGAAAAATGTTAAATTTATCGACAATGAAGATAGACTTTTAGAAATATTTCAAAATGAATCTGTCGAAACAAATTACATTATTCCAACATTGAAAGAACTCGTTGAAAAATCAGATTCAACAGATAAAAATTTTAGAGAATTAAATAAAGAATCATTACAATTACCAGAACAACAAGCACTATTAAAAAATGATAAAAAATAATTATTCATTAAATTATAAATATATTAACATTAATAATTTTTAATAACAATTTATTTTTACTTTTTAATTTTATTTAAAAAAAAATTAATTCAATAAAAGTTTATATTAAATTTAAAATTAATAATTTTAATTTGTTTTTTAAATTTTCATTTGGAAAAATATTATCTCATATTTTTAGTAGTGTAAATTGAACTTGTCTCTATTTACCTGACAAATAAAAAATAAAATCTCATGATGAATTTTCGCAGAAGAAATTTCAAAATAATAAAAAATTTGTCTTTAAATTTTTTCTCTATATTTATTTTATAACTATTATATTCACTTATCAATTAAATTTATAATTTATTTACAATTAATTAAATACAGTAACTTAATTAAAAAATATATTTTATTATTAAAATATTGCGTCATTGTTATTCTTCATCGATAATAATTTTTTTGCCATTTAATAACTTATCAATATTGTTATTTAAAATATCTTCATCCATAAAATAAGAAGGATTAAATGGTTGTATTTGTAGTCCAATAAAACCACCAGATTTATCTTGTGTTTTGTAATGAATTTTAATTCCAGAAAGTGGTACTGATGGACTTGTTATTACTGGTTGTGCATCAATAAATGGAACAATTGTTTGACTAGCATCCAATTGCCAATCAGATATTTTAAATGTCACGTATGAATTTTTTTTGTTTATTATATTATTTGGAGATTTTAATTTTGTTGGAACATCAGTATTAATAGGAATACTCACAGGCATTCTATTTAAATAAATAAATATTAATTTAATATTAAATTAAATTGATGAAATAAGTTTTTTTTTATAATTTATTCTACCTTGGTTTAGAAGTAGATGGTAAATAACAATTTGAAATAGACCACCATTCAGCAGTATCAGGAATAAGTGTTAAATTTTCTTCATTAATACTTGTTGCTAATATTCCAATTGATATTCCATCAGAACATTCAATAAATTTAACTCCTAATCATAAAAAAATAATTATATAATTTTAGATTTTAACTAAATTAAATTTATAAATATTACCTTGAATTAATTTTCCTGGTGGTGCTACTAAATTATCAAGATACATATTTCTCCAATTGTAATCTAGTCTTACTGTTTTGTAAGGATGATTATTTTTATAAGAAGAATATTGTTGATCAGTTGAATTTAATGAGTATGGTGGTAAACTACCTGGATTAAATGTTGATACATAATTTGAATCCCAACCTTGTTGATTAGCATCAACAGTTCCATTTATAAAAATACCAACTCGTATTTTTAAGACAATTGTGTCACCATCAATGTCAAATTTTATTCCTGTAACAACTCTGTAACAAAAATATACAAAATACATTAAAATATATATAGACAAAAATAAACTATCAATATATTTTTTTATAATAATATTTTCAATTTATACCCTTGATCATGTTTTGCTCGTACTTCTTGTAGACTAAATTTATTAATTGAATTAGTGTTAAATTCATTATCACAATAACAAGCACAAATATCACATTTTTCTGCTTTATAATTTTCCGAAAACACTCCAGCAGATGGTGTTAAAAAATATTTTTTATTTTTTGATATTGCTTCATAACTAACAACATTATTTCCTTGACATTTATTTGTCCATGAGCCAATACTTTGTCCATCATCATTTTTAAAAGCTTGATATTTTCTAGTTGATTGATTTTCCTGAATAACAATTGAAAAATAATTATTAATATTTCCAAATTAAAATTATTATTGAAATAAATGATCATAACTAACCGATAAACAAATATCATTTATTGAAACTTTCCAGCAATTTCTCAAGTATCCTTTACATTGATGTGGAGAATTATTGAGGACAAAAGGTGACAATACTTTTGAATAATCACTGCATGAAGAACTATCGTCACACATATTTTTATTTTTCATTATATCTTTTCCAATTACATGAGTTGTAATAAAATTTTTCAACTCAATAAAATTGACACCTATATTAATTTCAATAAAAAAAATAATTAATCACATAAATTAATTAAATCATTTAGAAATTTTTTAAAAATAAATTATTACCTTCTTGGAATTCTTTTGGATCACATTTATATAAATTTTGTGATGATAATTTGACAATTACTGGAAGTGATTCTTTAGCCAATATACCTAATTTTTTTTTTAATATTTTTTTTTTTTCTACACTCGGTGAGTTTTTATAAAATGCCATTGAATACATATTAAGTATTGTCAATGATAAACAATTGTATACATTATATAACTGTTGTTCAATTGTCATTAAAACATCACAATTTTTTTTTTCCTTATGATTAAAAAAATTATATAAAAATTAGTATATGATAAAAAAGATAATAATTTATTTACTTACTTTATTTTTTTTATCAATATTTAATATTGTATTAAATAATCCATCAACATTAAATGAAGTATCATCTGATTTTTCAGTAACAAATGAATAAATTTTATTTAATGAAAATTTAACATCACCGGTTATAATTTTAGCTGATGTATTTGAATTATTAATAATAAATTCAGTAAAATTATTTTTATACAATTTATTCATAAAAAAAATTGATGATTGTAATTCCAAATAATTTTGAGCGTCTTGATCATTTAAATTTTCAGCAACATTGCTAAATACATTGGCCAATAAATTATTACAAACATCAGTGTGTTTATTTGTTTTTTCAATAATAGATTTTTCATAATTTGTTATATGAATTTTTGTATTATTTATATTAAATAATATTTTTGGATAATAATTAATTGTCGTTGGATAATTATATCCATTTTCATAATTATAAATTAAATTACAATAGCAAAATTTTAATGAAATTAAAAATATAATTTTAACTTTGATTATTAAATTTAACATCATTTTTTTTTTTTGCTTTATGTAATTTTTATTTCGAGTTGCTCACTTTTATATGTACTTTCGTTGTTTAAAATAAACTTTTTATCTTTGTGAAGTTTATATTTCGAGTTGCCCACCTTTATATACGATTTTGTTGAACAAATAAGTCGTTTTTTTTTTGTTGAAGATGATAGGAAATTTACAGTTAATATTACGTAACAAATGAGACAAAAAATGTTTCAGATAATCAGGTTAAAGAATAAATATAATAAAAAATTCAAATCAAATAAGAAACATTTTATTTTCAATGTCTACCACGTGATTTAATTCCAAATTTTATATTTAACCATGAACTGAATGAGTGTCATTTTTAATTTAGAAGGTGATAAAAGGCGATCATCTGACTAGACGTTTTTAAATTGAATAAATAAATTAAGCCTGGTTGTTTTATTAATTTTTGAAATTCAAGATTTTTATTTCTCGCTTGTTTTTATGATTGTTCAATCATGAAAAAAAAAATACTTCAAAAAGTTTATTTTATAATTCTAAATCAACATCATTTGACAAGTCATGTTTAAGATTATTTGTATAGTCAAAAGTTTCAAGTTGAAGACCAATAAATTCAACAGAATTATTATAAATTTTAGAATATATATCAATCCCAGAAATTGGTACTGGTGGTTCAATTAAAATTGGCTGAGTATCAATAAATGGTACGACAATTTGATGACCATGTAATTTTGATAATTGAAATTTTGCATAATATTTTGATGGATAAATTTTATTCCTAAATGATAAATAAAATAAATTAATTAAATTATAAATTACTTGATTATTATTTTAAAAAAAAATTATTAATATTTAATTACTTATTTAAAACAGAAGGATTTTTTTTACAAGATGAATACCAAGTTGCAGTATCAGGTAACAATGTACCATTTTCATTAAAACTTGTTGCCAAAATACTTATTGATATTCCATCATCACATGGATAAAATCGAACACCTAAATTTATTTTATAATAAAAAAATATTAAATTACAATTTATAGCTTTTATTAAGACTATTTTTTTTCATTTAAACAATTACCTTGAATTATTTTTCCTTCAGGTGCTGATAAATTGCTTAAAAAAATATTACTCCAATAATAATTAATAATTAAATTTTGAAATTTTTCATCAATAATATTATTAATAAATGTATTATTTTTCATACTATTAATTTCAATATTTGTTAAATTTTTTATTTCCGTATAACTTGAATTCCAGCCTTGTTGATTTTGATCAATACTTCCATTTATTAAAATTCCAACTCGTATTTTTAAGACAATTGTGTCTTGATCAATGTCAAATTTAATTCCCGTAACAACTCTTAAAATAAAAAAAAAAATTATTTATATTAGCCATTTATTTATTAAAAATTATTTGAATTTTATTACCCTTGTTTATCCTTGGCTTGTACTTTTTTTAGACTAAATTTTCTAATAGTATTTGGATTTCTTAAATCATCACAATAACAAGCACAAACATCACATTTTTTTTTATCATCAAAACATTCTATTTTATAATCTGTTGAATTATTTATAAAATAACAATTGTCAATTGATTCAGGTCCATCAATTTTTTTATTATTAATACCAAAAACTGATCCATATTGTTGACTTGTATTTTTCTGTAATTAATTAATTTAAAATTGAATAATTTATAAAATTAAAAAAGAAAATTAATTAAATAATTATTTTTTATATTTACAGAGAGACAATTAGCAATATTTATCGTTTGACATTCATGTAATTGACCCATACATTGACTTGAATTAATTGGTGGTTGAATTTGGAATATATTTTCACATTGGCTTGATGAATTTTGTTGATTTTTTATCAACAAATCTTTTCTAATCAAGTCGATATGTAGAAAATTTTTCAACTTAATAAAATTAATACCTGGTATAAAATAAAATGATGATAAGATTATCACAAATATATATTTTTTTTTATATTAAAATTTAATCAAACCTTCAACGTATTGTGGTGGATCACACTGACGAATTTTTCTCGTTGAATTTTTAATTATATTTTGTGTTCTATCAGCCATTAGATGTAATAATTTTTTAATATTTTCACGCATTTCATTAAATGCTGGTGTTGAATTATCTATAAATGAAATTTATTTATTTAGATAATAATATAGTTAAAGCTTGAATATAAATTTACATACATGATTTATCTTGATTTGATTGATATTTGTAGGCATCAATTAATTGAGAATATCCATTGAGAACAGTGAGTTTCAGGCAATTATAAATATTGTAAATTCGTTGATAAACTGATATTGAATTTTTACATCCTTCATTCATCTATTAAAATATATTTATCAATAAAAATACATGATGTATATTAATAACTATATATTCATATGAAAAATTAACTTACAAAATAATTTTTATATATTGGTAATACATATTTTCGTAATTTTAATGGAACTAAATTTTTTTTATTTATAAAATCATGAGATACAAATTCTTCTATGTCATTAAATAATGATGTTATTGCTGTGTTTGTATCAATGTTATTGTTGTTCAAATCAATCAGCATAATTCTGTTATTTTTATTGATATTTTCATCGACAAATACTTTTTTAAACCAACTGTTTATATTACTTGTTGCATTTTTAAATTTTAAAAAACCTTCATCACTGTATACTTCTATCATATCAGGAATAATTTTATCAAATAAATCATTTTTTAAATAATTATCACATTTATCAGTTGTCATAATTATTTTGTCTAGCATAATTGCTAAATCATTATTTTTTGTTAAATTCATTGATGCATTTAATAATACATTTGGATATAAATTTTTAACTGGTAAAAATATTACGTCATTTTCTAATTTTTCAGCAGTTAAATATTTCAATGAAATTAATAAAATGCATTTGATTAAAAATATTTTAATAAATGATTTTAAAAAATTCATTTTGATAATTTTTTTTATATTTTTTCTTCTGGTGTTGTAATGTCCACGAAATTTTTAACACTGATTTAGTGTATTGGTCTTTTAATGATCAATTGATTTGTATTATTACTATTATTATAAATTCCAAGGGAAAAAAAAAAATGTTTTTTTAAATTTTTATTTCCGGAAAAGATATGAGCTTATTGTTATTTTTACATATTTTTATCATTTTATTTTTAAAACGTAAATGGTATTTTTTTTTATTTAAAAAATTATGTAGAATGGAAATAAAAAAAAAAAAAAAAAATTAAATATTAAATATATGAAAAAATCTTTTTAATAATTTTTTAAAGAATTTTTTTAATATATTTTTTTTATCAAGTAAAAATT
>MKYW01000016.1:2698785-2741332 GCA_015776835.1 Aphidius ervi | reverse complement strand
CTACTCACTTATAAACACCCTTTTTTTTTACAATGTTTTTTATTTTTTTTTTTTGCTTCCCATTTTTATTGTTAATCTCTCGACATCGAGTGATTATTATCATTTATTATTATCAATATTATTTTTCTTATATTAATGTTTTATCTTTTGGTTTATTTTTTTTTTTTTAAATATGATGTTTAATAAAAGCTTCATTCACGTAATTTATTTTTTACGATGATGCTAAACTTCTGTAGTTCGAGTGTATGGTCCAGCTTCTTCTGTCTGTGATAATTTACGTTCACGTTTTGCAAATAGACCTCCTAAAAATGATGGCTGTTGTGTAATGCCTTTTCCACCACCAGGCATTGTTGCACCTTGATGAATTGAATGAACTTGACCAGGATGATGTTTTAAACCTTGGCTCATTGAACTTGCTGATGTTGATTGAAATGATATTGACATACCACTGTCTAATGATCCAACACTACCACGTCGTTGTGGTTTTTCACCAGCAACTAAAAAAATGAAATTAATAAAATAATAATTATTTAAAAGTTCAATAAATATATTAAATGTATATAAATTTATATTTAATAAAACTAACATTGTTCATGAATATCTAGTAATGAATTACTAAGTGCTGATCTTTTTAATTGTTGATCAATATCATTTGTTTCAGTTCTTTCATTACATGTACCAGGATATGTACATACTTCAACATCAGCAACACCAGAATCACGATTTTCTGAACTACCACGTGTATTACCTCTACTACTTTTTTGTCTTTCTAATTCAGTTTCAATTCTTAATGTTTCCATTTCATCCATTTCACTTATTGATTCACGTAAATCTTCAGCAAATTTACATCTATCATGTTCATTTCTAGCATTAAATGTTATTAATACTTTTCCATCAACTCTTTGTGATAATCTTATACCATATGGATAATCTGTAATGTAAATAATTAAATAATTAAATATTTGTATATAAATAAATAAATAATAAAATAATAAAACTTACGTGGTACTTCAAATAATGTTACAACCATACCACAAAGTGTAAAACTTTGTCTAAATGTATATGTAACACTACTTTTTTTTTTACTCAATATTTTAGTAACAACAAGAAGATCATTAAATAGAAAAACTTCTCTTTGATGTACACCTGGTCTTTCTTTTTTATGTATATCTGGTATTTCATATAAACGACAATAACAAACAAGACGTCTATGTGATAATGCCATATTTGGTTTTTTACCAACAATTGTTGCTTGTACTTTCATAACTTGTGTAACATGATCAGAACCAGGTTTAAATTCATTTGCTTTAACTCTATCATATATACCAATTAATATATCTTTATCAATATCACCACAATCATCAATACCACGTAAATTTTTAATAAAATCTTCAATTCTCATTTTTCTTTCTGGTTTTAAATTTGGTGTATGTAAATCAGTATTAAGCATTATTATTGCAAATGCAAGTACAAATACAGTATCTGGTGATCTTAAACGTGTAACAACATCTTGATTACATTGACAATATCTATGACTAAATACTTCCATAAGTCTTTCAATTTTTTGTGCCTCACCAGGCATACGAAAATATGCTTGAAATTTACGTAAACCAACATCAATTTGCATACCAGATAAATCAAGTTCATTTGAAAAACATTCAAGCACAGCCATATTAAATTGATTTTGTAAATTACCAAGATATTCACCAATCATTTGTTTTGATAAACCTTTTCTACTTATTAAAAATCTTGCAACACCTTGTGGACTATTTTCTAAAAATCCACGTCTTATTAAATATGCAATACCTTTTTCTGGTTTTTTATTAAATAAATTTAAACCAACACGATATTGACGTTTTCTAACTGTTTCAGATACTTTATAACTTGCTTGTGTTATATTATTTGTATCATTATTATGATCAATTATTGGTAATTGATAACCTAATTGATCATTTTTTATTGTATTATCCATATTAATATTATTAATATTATGATTACAATCATGATGTTCTGGTGATGATGATGAATTTGTTATATTTTTATGTTTCCATATTGGTGATGAACGTTGTATATCACCCTCTGAACTTTCACAATTTGTTGAATCACTACCAGAACTTTGTACTGAACTTAAACTACCATTTTCAACACTTTTACATAAACCATTTTGTCCTCCACCACTTCCACTACCTCCACTATTACGTTGTTGTTGTTGTTGTTGTTCCATTGAACGTGATGATATTGATGATGTTCTTTTTGGTACTTCTGGTGGTATTTTTTTAATAGATGATGTTGATGAATTACGTGAACGACATATTGTATTTAATTGTTGTTGTGTATTATTACCCCAACTATGACTCATTGATTGTTGGCTATTATTTTGTGATGGTGTTGATGGTGATGTACATGGTGTTCTATAATTATCACGTGTTGGTGTATCTTGTCTCAATCCACACAGTGTTTCCTATTAATAAATAAAATAATAAATATTACAAACATTAATTAATTAATTAAATTATAATTAGATAATAATAACAACAAACCTGAGGATTATAATAATGTATACTTGATCCACTCTCTTGTGAACTTGTATCCCAACATGGACTTGATGGTGATTGATGTCTTGTACATGGACTTGATGTCATTGATGGTGTATGTCTACCACTTTGATGTACTACATTATAATGTTGTTGTTGTTGTTGATTAACATTTACTGTTTGATTTAGTTGATGTAATATTTGTCCTTCACATCTACCACTTTGACTACGTGGTACACATGAATTTTCAGCATGTCTTCTTTCTCTTAATGACATACTTCTTATTGGCATTGGACGATTATTTGTTGTTGATGATTGTAATGCTTGTTGTACATATATTTGATTATGATATGGCATTCTATCATTATTATTATCAATAATAATATTATTATTTATAATTTGTCTATCATTTTCATCTTGTATATTACGACTTAAACGTTTTTCAGCTTTAGCCATTGCTGTTATTGCTACAAATTTTTTTAATAATGTATATCTTCTAAATGCACGTTGTATTGTTAATGCTGCTGTTCTTGCTTTAACACCACCATATTTACGTTCAAGCATTTCAATTTGTTTATCAAGTAAATCTTGTGATAATTCATAACTTGCATTTTGTAATCTACAACGTTTATGTACATCACCATTTCTAATTGTACCTTTTTTATTATTATTAATATTATGATTTTGTTGATAATTTAATTGTGGTTGTCCACCATAACCTTGTACCATTGTACCATAACTTTGTGGTTGATTATTATATCCACTATGTTGTTGTTGTTGTTGTTGATATACTTGTAAATTTTGTGATGTATATGGTGAATGTGTTGTATAATTTTGTCCTTGTATATATGAATGTCCTGTTATGTAAGAAGTTGATAATGATGTTTGACTACCAGATGAATATGCACCATGTGTACCAACACCACCACCACCACTGTGACTTTGTCCAAGGTTTGTATTGTGACTCTGTCGATCCATCTTCTGGGGAAAACTGTAACATAAAATACAACATTTTTGTTAATTATAAATTTAAATTAATTAATAAAATTTTTAAAAACAAATTAAATATTAATTATTTTTTTTTTTTAAATGTCATTTAGAACGATGTTTAATATCCGGTGAATACATGATGAGAAAACTTTATGCAGATGATAATTTCCTGCTGGAAAACATGTCATTTTCATATGCATCATGATAATATTATTTTATGATAAATAAAATTAATATTTAATTGAAATTTTGTGTATTTTTATTTGATAAATGTATCAAATTTATTTCTAATTTTAATCATATATTATTTAATAATTAATTTAAATAAATACATTTTAAATTTAATTAATTTATTAATTATAGTTGTATTTAAAATGCTCAGCACAATAGTTGAATTTACAATTTTATAAATTTATTGTTACACTAAATTATCCATATTGTTGTGTTATTCAAATGTAACTGGGTCGTATGAGGTTTTTAGCAATTATATGCATCCCTTGGGGTAAAATATATAATTCCATTTCCCCTTACTATTTTTTGACCAGATGGTCACAATTACAATTCTATATCATACATCCAATACATCATCATAATTTAATAAAAAATGAATAATATTATTACTCAAAAATTAATAAACAATTTGGGCTTAAAATAATACTGGTTTATTCATTAAAATATAAGCTTATAATAGATTATTAATGTTTTATTTTTTGGGATCAAATTTAAACATACCCCACGAGAAATCCAGATACACAAATAATCATTTTAAATTTATTTAAAAAAAAAAAAACAACAACAATTACTTAAAAACAAAAAAGATTTAATAACTTTATTTAATTAGTTGATGTATTTTAAATATTATACATGAAGTATTAGTTGAATTAAAAAATTCAATACTGATTTTATTGATTTTTTGAGCAAGATGATTTTTAAACACGTCCGGAGGATACGAAGACAACTGTCTGACTGAGTTTGAGGGCCTACAATGGAGCAGCTGCTACCAAAAAGGATCCAGAGAGTGGATTATAAAAAATAAAAAATTCAATACATAAATTTCATAAAAGAGGATACAATGATAAATAAAACATCAAGATAGAAGAAGAAAAAAATGAATCCGTATATATTTTTTAAAAAAATATCATCATTATTATGAAGCCGTTTTGATTATACACGTGCCAGCAGGTACAGATGTTTTTTTTAATTTTTCAGAAGATCCAGCCCACCTTACTAACACACCATCATTAAATTGTCATTGATGAATCAAGTTGAAAATAAATATAATGTCTTTTATTAAAATATAAAAATTGTTTAGCAATATTATTTATTTAAATTGATATAATCTATTTATTTTTTTAAATTGTTTTAGACATGAGGGAAGACAAGTCTTAATAGACTGGAAAAAAAATAAATAAACAGAAGGAATTATTTAGTGTTTAATTAAATGCCCGGATCCGATGTTGTTGATGATAATTAAAGCTAATTAAAAGCCATAAAATTATCAACAAAAAATAGTTAATTTGTTTATTTATAAAATTGTTGTTAATTTATTTATATGGATTAAAAAATAAAGATACAATTCTGTTTAGCTGGTGCATAATTTTGAAGGAACAAAATGATAAATAAAATTGAGTAGGGATTTTTCAAGATGAGGTCCAACGAAAAGGATGTTAAAATTTCACCTGTCGAATTTTTTTTTTTGTTTATTTATTTCTTATTGTATCTTGAGGACTATACACCTCTGCTTCAGAACATTAAATTCAAGCAGATGATAGAGAAGACCATGAAGACGAGCTCCCCTTTCCTATCTTTTTTTTTTTTTTAAGTTTGCTCAGTTACTATACAGTAGAAGACACACATTAGGAAGAAGAAACATCTGCCTGAACGTCTGCTGTGTATTTTTTTTTTTTTATTTTTATAAATTTTATTTTGAGAGAAAAAAAAATTGTTGAGGGACTCGTGCCACATTCGATACTTTTAACATGCAACGAAGCATGCATTTGCTCACTAGAAGAGAATCGTCTCTCACACTGTTTATTTCCCAAAGTCACCCAAGTTTTATTTTGCCCTCCACGAGTTGCACCTGGCGTTAACAATTTATTTTTTATATTTTTTTTTTTATAACGATCGAAAAATACAAGATACAATTATTCGGCATGCACAAATATATTATAAATTTTTTTACATCTGTTTTTATTTTTTATTATTGTTTTGAAAAATTAAATTTAATTTTATAATTTATATTTCAAGAATTTTTTAAGATTAGAAAATATATTAGAATTGTTAATTTGTTATTTTTATAATTATATTACTGTTTTTTTTATTTATTTTCATTTGATTTTTAGATTGAATCATGGTTGGCCATGAGTTAATAAAAAATAATTGAGTATGGTAATTTTGAGATTATTGATCTAGCAGATGTTGAGCATAAAAAAAATTAATATAATAATTTTTTTTTAATTTTAGTATAATTGTAAATTGAATAATTAAAATTATTATTTATTTATTGATTTATTTAATTTATTTATCGATTTGTTTAAACAATTTAAAAATTCGTTTTTATCTCAACTTGAATTTTAGATTTTTTTTTTTTCCATAGAGGATTTAAAAATATTAAAAAAAAAAAATTTATATTTGAATTTTCTTTTTTAAAACTAACATAAAACTAATGATAAAAATGAATATATTTTTTTTTTCTTTTAAATTACATATACCGTTGAAAAATTCCAATGAATTTGCAAAATTTTTTTACAAAATATATTGTTTTTTTAAAATGAAAAAAATATAAAAAATATATATTGCTATTATTTATATCAGAGAAAAATCTCGTTTGTGAATAAGGCACGTGCGTCTTCGAAAACCACCTGCCTTTCTCAAACATTCTCAAAGTGAATTTAAAAAATATATTGAACGTAAAAGAAAGAAAAAAAAAAAACAAAATATCAGCATGATGAATTTTATTTTCTTTCTTTTTCTCATCTTTATGCTTCATTAAATTTAATTTCATCCATCGCTAGTTACATCGTTATCAGTTATCAATATTTTTCCGAACAAATCAACTATTTTATTATTAAATTAAACAATTTAGATGGATAATAAAATTTACTATATCAATTTAATGCAACTTAAGTTTTAAAAACATCAAACTAATCACAAAATTAATTTTCTGCTTCACTTTTCTTTTCAAATAACTCACGCAATTTTATTTTAAAAATAAAATATTATTATTGTTCAAAATAATAACAATATCATTCTACATTTAAAATAAATTGCGTCAATTTTATTCTTTGAAAAAAAATCAGAGTTTTAATGAGGTATCTCTTGTATCACCTGGCGATGAAACCACACACACACTCACGTATTTAAAATGTTGCAAAAAAAAAAAATTTTTTTTCGGTTCTATTAAAGTATCCTAAGAGACACAATTATCCTTCTGTGAAATTTAAGTACTAAACATCCTCATGACCACAATACCTTCAAGTCTTCATGGGCATATGTCAAGAGACACCAAAAAAAAGCAAAAAAAAAAAATACGGAAACGGAAGGAATTTAAAATACAAGTAACGAGCCATTATTTCTCTTTAGAAAAAAAAAAAAATCTATAGAAAAATATATGCTTATTTCTTTATAAAAAAAAAATCATTTTTTATATTTTTTTTAACTAACATTATTTAGTTATAACTATATATACTCCAATTATTTATATTTTACTTATTTTTATTTTCTGAAAATATATCGAAATGAGTAAAAAGCTTTTAACTTTTTTTTCTTTCAATAATAATTTTTTTTCTTTTGAAAAAGGCTTTTAGTAGACTGTCAAATCCAACAATTATTGTTGAGACAATGAACCTGGATTGTGTATATATGTTTGATGTAGACAAATCAGTGAGTTGAAAATTTTTTAAGATACATATAAAAGAGGTACTTTTGTGTATGTATACTTGTCAGGTTCTTAACGCTTTTCTTTGCTATCTCTTGATGAAGGCTTTCTTTTAAAAATAAATAAATAAAAATTTATATATAACCAAGGCCCTCAGACAATGTGGCTTCTGTTGATTGTTGAAGAGGATCATTCACCACTTGGACACGCGCCATGGAAACCCTGTCAACCAAAAACTATATTCCTTCCTTTTTTTTTTTACTTTTTTTATAATTTTTCCACGTCACGTACACCTTGATAAACATGACACCAAGTTACTTGATTTATTCATCCGAAAATTTTTTTTTATTATTCATTATATATATAATAAATTAAATATACTTTTTGGTTTTTCTATCAATTTATTTATACTATTTTTTTTAATTAAAAGTATTTTATTGTATTCTTGGAAAATATATAATTAATTAATTAAAATTTTTTATTGTAACGTATGGTGTAATAAATACTACCTTAGATAGAATATATAATTTATCTTTAAATCAAATTAAATTGTGGATATTTTTTATTTAACTGCAATTGACCTCAAAAAAATCAAATGAAATTATGTAATAATGCTTGTTTAAAAAATAATAAAAAAATATATAGGCATTTCTTTTTTTTAATATCTGTTGTAAATTTAAATTATCAATGTAAAATTTATTTAATAATTATATAGATATGTTATTTTTAATAAATAAATAAAATTGCAAGTTGAGTAAAAATTATTTTTAATTGGTTTTTAGAAAATTGTGTTGAGCTCATTGAGAGAGGAGTCAATTTAGTGATTATTATTATTGTTTTTTTTTTAATTTTTTGTTAATTTGTTTGAAAGTCAAATTGATATTCTTGTGGGTACAATTGGATAAGTAAAAATAATACAATTTAATTGTTACATTTTGTAAATTAACGTGAATGGACATTGATAATTGAGTTTAATAAGCAAAATGAAATTAAAAATATATAAAATATCATTTTTTTTCTCGAATAATGTTGTCTTTATAAATTTACTTGGTGAAATTTTATTTAGTTAGTTAATTAATCCTTATATAAAAAGGATAAACATCATCGGTTTTTCAGACATTTGATTGGTCATTGTTTTTTTCTCACTTACTCTCATATGAATTTCTTTCTGTTTGCCTTTTTCTATTATTTTTTTATTTATTTCGTTAGCAACAAAAAAAACAAAAAAAAAAGAGTGAGTGAGACAGTTTGTTTTTTTGTTGCTAATAACGAAATATAAATATATTAAATTTATTCGAAATAAATAACGAAATAAATGAATCAAATAAATAAAGAGTGATCTTCGAAGGATTAAATCGGTAACATATATACGAGCTCTTGACAGACCGCGCGACACCTCAGATAATTATTGTTATTATTGTTATAAAAAAATGCATCAGTAGAAATCCACAAAAAAATATATTTTACTTCTTCAAAATGTCTTTTAATTAATGGATATTTCAGAAATACTGTGCAACAAATATTTATTGTAAAAAAAATTGTTTAAACTTTTAAAAAATTTTAACTTCATAATTTTTCACAGCAGGTCTTTTTATTTTCAATATTTTTTTTTTACAGTAAATATTTGTTGCACAGTATTCCTAAAATATCCATTAAATAAAGGACATTTTGAAGAAGTAAAATATAATTTTTCGTAGATTTCTACTGATGCATTTGTTTATAACAATATTAAACAATAAACATTTTAGAAATGATGGCGTAGCGCGTCAATGTGCTCGTAATTAAAAATAGTAAAAAAATATAAAATTATTAATAATTCATTTAGTAGAAATTTAAATACTGATGTAAATTTATTTCGATAAATATAATATGATAATTTTTATATTTCTTTTTATATTTAAATTTAAAAATGTTTAAAAATTTTTGTACAATAATAAACATCCGATGTTATATTGTAAATAATTTTTTTTTTCCATCCAACAATTATTGTTGTTTAAATTTTTAAACCGGAAAAGAGTTTATTCATGAATGATTATACAAAGAATATTGTTAAAAAAATTTATCGATGAAAAACCTTTGAAAAAAATTACTTGAATTGGTCATCCGGTGAAATCGAACGGATGTCAAGTATTTATACAGGTCCAATATTCAATCGTTTGACACACAGGCACAAACTCACATAGCACTGTGTTATTATGTTTTTTTTTATAAACCTCATTTTATTACAACATGATTGAGTAAATTTATATAAAAAAAAAAATAAATAAATAATTTTAAAAATCAAAAAAAACCTTGGCAACCAGAAGCATGATTTATATTTTTAGATATTTTTTAAACTAGACTCTGACAAATTTCTTCAAAACACAATGTAAATAATGACTTGACTAAATTTCAACTTTAAATAATAAAATAATATTATATAAATTATATTAAAATACCAACAAAAATTGTGTTTAATAAAAAAAAAATTAGATAAATTAAAAAATATCTAAAACAATTTAAAAATTTAATTTTAATTTTTTTTTCTTATGAATATAATGACAACCTTGAGTCAACAATATATTTTTTTATTTTTAATTTATTTTTAGGCACTTGTTTATAAACCGTAACAGCAATGGGATTTACTAATTTTTTTTTTTTACAATGTTAATAAAATTTGCAAAAGGTACATCAAAAAATAAAAGTATCTCATTAAAATTTTTTCGAGAGATTAACTATTTTTTTTTTATGTTAGATTAATCCACGTTAGTTAAATTTAAAATTTATATTTTATTTAATTCCTTCCCACTTTTATCAAGTAGTTATCTATGTATTAAATTAAATTTATTTCTAAATTAATCTTGAACATTTTAATTGAATAATTAATTTTATAAAATTGAATGATTTCTTTTCATTTTTTTTTAGTATAATTAATTTGATTATTAACTATTAATTTAATTTAATAATAAAAAAAATTAATTTGATACTTGGATATAATAAAAAAATGCTTTTAATTGTAAAATTTCTAAAATCACTGTGGCATTATTTGTTAGTTAAATAATTCAAGCGATGACACATTAATATTATCCTTTGAAACTTAATTCTCGAGAGAGCTTAATTACTAACTATCGTTGAGTTATTAACAAGTTTAATACTGCAATTAGCCAACATGAATAACAAATGTGACATAACATACTTAAATGTCACGACAATTCACATGATAAATTTTTTATTTTCAATTCATTATCATTGTATTGTTATATCAATTAACAGTATTTAAATATCTCATCGAAATTGAATATATTTTTGAACCAAATAAACAATAAGAAAAAATATACAAATAACTTGTATTTAATTTCCATTTTCAAGTAAATTTTTTACTTTGAATAATCGATTTCACTGACAGCAATTAAATATGCCAGCTTTTTTTTTTTTTTTAAATCAATAAAGGAGAGAAGACTTGACGACAAGTCTAAGAGAAAATTTCTCGAGGTCGTCTTATGGTTAAATAAAATTTTAAAAAATTTATAAAACAAGACTTTTATAGTAATACTGCGTAAAAAAAAATCAGATTAATTAACAAACATGTTTTTTTAAAAAAGGAAATTTCAAGATTTATATGAAAATAATTTAAATTATATATAAAAAATAATTAAACAAGTTGATAATTTATTTATAAAAAATAAAAAATATTAATTGTATAATTTTTTAAATATACATTATCTGGAAATGAAGTTTTTTTTATTTTTTTTTTGACAACTGGATAATTTATTAATCAAAAATATAATTTTATAAAATTAAATTAAAATGACACATACTATTTTCTCACGTACAAGCAATGACATAAATAAATAAAATAATATTGTTATGAAGAAAAATATATGTACGTGAATGAGAACACACGTGTACACAATACAAGTTTGTTAATAAATAATCAAGTTTATGAGTGCAGAAGCACGATCTTCACAAGTGCCTTTGGCTAAAAGTACATTTTATACAGACATAATAGTTCAACATATAATAGACGACTCAAATATTTCATCGTGTTATAGATCATCATGAAAATAAAAAGATAAACTTTGTTTTTTTATTCATAAATTTCAATTCAAAGCTCAAATTCTTCATGAAAATCTCAAAGAAAAATATAAAATAAATAATACTAAAAAGAAAATAAATAAATAAACAGATTTTTTTTTTTCTAAAAAAATCTCTAGAAGATCTCTTTGTTCCACTTTCAACAGATCTTTTTTCTAATTTTGTCGAGTAACTTTGATGAATAGTACGAAGAGTCTGTTAATTAGACCAAGAATAAAATTTAAAAAATATTATAATAATTGTTGATTAAAATTTACAAACAAATTGGCAACTTAAATTAATTAAAAGTCAATTATTTTCATCTTGACAAAAGTTGCTTGTATTCCAGTATATGAAAATAAAAAATTTAACAATAAAATTTGTCAATAGCAATTGAATTTTACAAGTGCAAATTGAGCTTACATAATTAAAGTATTGACAAGAACAATTAAAAGACTTTCTTTCTTTTCAAAAAAAAAAGAACAAAAACATAAATAAATTTTGAAAAATAATAAAAAACAGCTATAAATAAAATAGCCTCTACATTTTTTTCGACAAACAATTAATTACCAAGCTCATGAAGAATTAAACTAGACTCTTAATCAAAATTAACATCATTAATTTTTTCAAAAAAATATCAATTTTTAAAAGACTCATTGAACTGTCAAAATTTTTAATTAAAAATTGATTTAAACACATTATTATTTTCGTTAAAAACACCTTGAAAATATTGCGTTAAAATAAATAAATAATTAAATAAGTAGGATAAATAATAATAATAATAATATAGCAAGTGTATTGTGCTGCACACTCCTTAGTAAATTGTTAGCTTTGGCCGCGAACATTAAATACACGTGGGAGTTGTGCTGGATGCCGAATCATGGTGAACCACCTGCGTGTGTCTTACAGCCTACACTTAATTTTTTTTTAAATATATTTTCATACTTTTAAGTAATATGCTGTGTTTTTTTTTAAAATGTCATTCATATTGCACAATAATTATTAATCAGTGTAACAAAAAAAAAAATAATATAAGAGTAATAAAGTGAAAAAAAATAAAATTATATTATTCAAAAGAAAATATTATAATAATTATTTTAAATTCTTTTTTTCTTTTCCGTTAAAAGCAATAGTTACTTTGACAATATAAAATATACACTAATAAAAAAATTGCACTTGTGAAATTTAATTATACATTTAAAAGCCTTTCAAAAAAATTTCATTAAAAAAATTTGTTTATTTTGATTTTTGAGTGAAAAAAAAATTCCTCAAGATGAAAATAATTGTCTGTTATTAATAAAAATAATAATAATTAATGTAAAATAGATAAATGAATGAAATAATAATAATAAAATAATACCGATTAATAAAGTTGGTTGGAGTAGAGTATCCAAGTTGAAGACGTGATCTTGTAACTTTTTCTTGTACCGAAACAATACGACTATTTCTTGAACTTTGATGAACTCTTGTTGTTTTTATAATTTGATGATAATGTTGATTTTGTTGATATTGCAATGTCTTTGATGTTGAACCGACAACATGTCTTTCACGTGGTTCAATCATCGTAAACATAATTATTTCACTTAAATATATTTTCACAAAATAATTTTGCGATTTTTTATATTAAAATTCAATATGTAAATTAAATTAACATATTGAAAATTATATTCAGTCATTTATTTAATTATAAATATCAATTTTTATTTGTTTATTTTTATAATTTTATATGCAGATAATTTTATAATATAATCCTGAATTTTTTAGATACATTTCTATACCCATTGGATCTACAAAAAAATATATAATTATAAAAAAATTAAATTTTTATTTGAGTTTATAATTTGATATAATAATTGTATTTTTAAATAAATGTAGGCTTATTTTTTGATAAATAAAATAAAGAATTTCTTGTTTTAGATTAGTTGGAAATTATTTAGAAGATTTAGACTAAATCAGATGTTTAAAAACATCGAGGGGAATATTTATTTTAGGTCAATGGCTGTTTAGTATATATAATCCGGTTCTATTTGGCTTTCATTGATATTCAAACTGGAAAATTTATCATCCATGGGAAGTCAAAAATTTAATCTAGATGATAAATACTGTAAACAAAATATTCTATATTCTAAAACTAATACTTTGATTATTTTTTAAAAATTATATAAAAAGTTTGTCAATCAATTCTTTGGAATGCGGTATTGAATTATTAATAATTTTTATTTAAAATATGTCAAGTAAAAAAATTATATATTCAAGAAAAATAAAAAAATAGAAAATTGCATTTTTAATTGAAGATTATAATCAATTGTTAAAAAAGTATATATTATATGAGATAAAATTATCGCCTTGAACTTTCTAAGGTGACCTTCATTGTCATTGATTAATTCTATCAATAGATTTTTAGCTTATTCAAGTGATAAAACAAAAATACATTTAAAAAAAAAAAACGACACATTAAAAAAATATGAAATTTTTTTTTATTNTTTAAATTATATGCAGATAATGGCATTGAGTGTCAAAATGAAAAAAAAATAATAATAATAAATTTAAAAAATATATAAATAAATAAACTTGATGAATCATTTTCTAAGAAAAATATGAAAACCCAAGAACAATGGATTTTTTTTAACAAGGTTTTCACTCGAGTGATGTCCTTTTTTGTAAAAAAAAACAAGAAAAAAAAAATTTAAACTACACTGAAATATAATTTAAATATTTATGCAATTGTATATGATATTTTTTTGAGGTTTCATAGTTTCACAATTACAAATTCATGTCACTTTCTTGTGTTCCGTTGCGATAAACAAAACGACCCGATTTCCGTTTGACCAACGATACTAGTAGCAATTGTCAATCATTAGAAAGTCTTCATCGCACGATTAATTATGAATCGTTATACCAGTAGAAAGCAATAATTTTTAAAAATATTTTTTAACTTTATATTATTCTTGATAATACACGTATCGTGATCTAATCAATTTAATTCAAAATAAATTATTCTTTAATATAAAAGAAAATAAACAGATAATAATATTCAAAGGAAGCCAGTTATGTAAAAGATGAAAATTATTTATTTCAAAATACATATATAAATCCATTTGTAATTGACAGTATTTATTTTACTCATATTATATAGAAATTTTTGAATCACTGTTTGATATTATCGAACCAATATTCAACCCCGAATACCGTAAGTTATTTTTTTTATTATTTTTTTGAGGTCGCACGTATTACAAATAAAAAAAATACTGAACTGTAATGATTGGTAAATTGAAAATTTTGTTAATTTAATTGTGCAAAAGTTTTTGGATTTGTAAATTTAATTTCCATCGAAAATTTGCCGAAAAAAAAAACACATTTTTATTATAAAAAAAAATAGAAAAAAGTAAATGATTTTTTAATTTTATTTTTGTAGTTTTACAAGCTGTAAATTTGTATTAATACAATGCATGTTTTGATGAAAACTGGGAGTAATATTTTCACGTCACTTTTATTTTTCATCATTATTTATGAAAAAAAATATAATATTTTCTGTGTAATTGATAAGAAGCTTTTCACTTTAAAATATATATATATTTTTTTTTGTTATTAATCTTAATATTATATTCACCAGATATCACTATAAATTATAATTAATAAAAATCCCAGATGTTAATGATGGACCGCACGCGTCGATATACAAATGTTGACTATTCGTTGCGCGACGCTGATATTTTGTATTGAGGATACACGGTAGTAGTAATGGAACTGTCAAAGTCGTGGTATAAAATTTTGTATATAACAAGTTGGTGAAGGGAATTTGTTGGATAAAATATATACACATCTATAAAAAATAAATGTTTACAACTCCCACTACTAATTTCAATTGCAATGCTACTTTTATATGTATGTGTATGTTTTTTTATTTTTCTACCTACACTATATTGATGATGGTGAATTGTGTCACTATGAAAATACTTGTTCTCATCTTTAGCTAAATGAAAAATTAATTTTTTTTCTAAATAATTTAAATTATAACAAAAAAAAAACATAAAAAAAAAAAAATTCATTAAAAAATGAAAGAAAAAAAAGCGTTTTTTTTTCATTTAATTAGTTTAAAATTTAAATAAAGTAAAATTTAAATAATTATCATTTTAAAATAATAAATGAACTAGTAACCTAATGAATATATTGTTTTTTTTTTTTTTGTTTTATTTGACCCGTATTTTATTATTATGTTATTTAAGTGATAATATACGAAACGGTACTTTGGGTAAAAACTTGATACGTTTCGTTAACCATCACACACATGCGTTTACCTTTACCGTTTGTATATATATTTATTTTATTTTTTTTTTCCCTATTTTAACCAAGTATATCAACACAAATTGTGTGTGCACATATGCACAGTGTTTGTGTACAAGCAAAACAGGCGTCCAAGCACGTAATACAGATTTCTAAATGCTCCGTTACATACATCCGTTTTCTCTATAACCATCATTTTACAATAAGCATCAAAATTTATATCAATAAAAATTTATTTTTATCATTTGCAATTATCAGATAATGTCAAAATAAATTTAAATATATTTTTTTTTATTATAGATTTAAAAAAAAAAATACTATTCAATTTAAAAATTGGGTTAATTTAATTTAATTTTAATTTTTAATTATTTAATTAATTTTTTTATGAAAAATATTTAACTGACAACATGGCAAACAATATATTGTGTATTATTTTTAAGTTCCCGGTGAGTCATCATTGTCTGACGTCCCTGAAGAAAAATAAAAATTATTCGTGTCTCCATTAATGTATCGATGATATCGTCAGGAAAGTCATATTTGTATGTGAATTAAGTATTATATCGAGACAAGAATAATAAATTTTGTTAACTAATATTTATTGCATGAAATATCAATTTATTATTATTATTATTTAGTATATAAATTTTTAGTATATATACTCAGTATTCAAAGATGAATTTTAATTAAAAAAAAAACTGTGACTTTTTTTATTTATTTATTTAAAAAAAATAAGAGCAGCCCTGACATGGATATAAGACTCGTGAAAAACTGGAATAAAACTACTTTAAAACTCTGAAAAAAATACATAAACTCTTTTTATTTTTTTATTTTTTTTATCACGAGCAAATATTTGCAGAATATTTAAAAAAAAGTCTTTTACGCAATTGTCAGATAACAAACCACACAGACACACACATGTTTTATATTAAAAAAAGTAAAATTGTTAAATTAAAAAATTTAGATAATAATTATACTAATTTGTTTAATGAAAATATTTAATTATGAATAATTAATAAATATTAATATTAATTTTAAAAAGAAAATCAATGGTCACGCATTGATCCCATGATAAGTAATAGAGATTAGAAAAAAAATAATATAAAAAAATAAAAAGTTTTAAAAAATATAAATTTCTTTTTTTTTTTTTTTTTTTTTTTTTTTTATTTAAATATGTAATGTAATTTTGCATGAAACGTGGTTAAGTCGTGGGATCAGTAAGCACACATTAAATTTAAAAATAAAAAAAAAAATGAAAATATAATGATAATTGCATGAATATGACAGAGACATATTCTTTCACACAGAAATATCGTGATCACGACTAGAGGCAAAAATAGTTTGCAATGACTACATATAATAATAATAAAAAAAAAAAAATGAATAAATGATAATAAAAATAATATAAAATATATTTTGTGTTGAGCTTTCTCCTTGCGATCACAAAACTTTTACTTTTGCCACGGGCTAATTTATATCGGTGTCTTCATTGAAGCGTTATTTAAAATAATCTACTAAAAATTGAGACAATTGTGTCCAGGTATAAGCAACATTCATCAGCGAAAGTAATAACAAAAAAAAAAAAAAAATTGCAAGAAAGTTTAAAAATATATTTATATATTTTCTAGACAATTTTATATTATTTATTTTAAATAAGAGAGTTATATGGACATTACACATCTTGTCAAAAAAAAATTATATATTTAAAACCAAATAATAATTAAAATAATAAAAAGAAAGTTGATATTGATTTTTATTTTTTAAATGAAAAATTTTCTTTATTTTATATATATAGTAAAAATAAATTATATATTAAACGTGTTTTTTTTTTTTTTTGCTTTTACAGTTTGTTGTTGTTGTTTTGGTAAATTTTTTTGACAAGTTTTGATAAGTCGGGATGTGGGTTGTGATAAGAAAAGACGTCAGACAAGATTTTAGCCGGAGGCGTTAAAATATTTCCAAGAAAAAATTTAAAAAATTTATAAATAATAATGTTTTTAAATTAAACGTAAAAACTATATTTTAATCAGAGTCAATCAAGAGATATAATTTTTGTTTTTTTTAAATTAATTTGTCGGATAATTTAACTACTTCATTAGCAGTGACTAATGAACTAGTAATAAAAAAAAATTAAGTCAAGTTTTTCATAGTCAAAAAATAATGAGAAAACTTTGAAAGTCAATGATATAATTATTAAAAATAAAATTGATATACTTTGAGTTGACATTTTTAAAAGTACACAATTTATTTATTTATAATAATATTATTATCAAATGACTTTGAAGATTATCATCAACATTATTTATATATTCAATTCCAAGGTTTTAAAAAATATATATAATTTTTTTTTTATAAACTCAAATAAAAAGATAAAAATTAATTTTTCATTTATTGAAAAAATTAAAAATTACCAGTATAAATTAAATGTATATTAATACACATCACACACTAGTTAATTTAAATCCAGCACTGAAAAATTAATTAAAATAAACACAAGAACGAAAAAAAAAAAATAATAATAATAAAATACACACAAGTAACACAATTTTTATTGATTAATAAATAATTTTTCCACTGTTTTATTTATTTAATATATTTTTGAATATTAATCAAGTGTTTATTATCAATATGATAATGTTAAAAAATAAATATGGAATATATTAAACATGTGACTGAAAGTTTAGTCGTGACGTAAACACAGAAAACTACGTGATTGTTGTTGTTCGCGGTTAAAATACTGACTGATCGCGAGTCGCGACGATGTAACTCGTATGAGCGTAAAGTTGTACATTCGAATACAACTGAGAGATATATATTTTCCCCACTTTTTCATATATATATTTCTTTTTTTTTTTTTATCTTTATTTAGTATTTAATTTTTTTTTTTTATTTACTTTGCGGGAGAGTTGTTCTAGACATTGCGGGGAGCCGTGACGAGCACGGGCCAGTACACGGTTACTATTGCCTTTTTAATTTAATTTTTTAAAATTTTTTTATTAAACATACAACCTACAAGAATTTTAGACTAATTTAATGATATTAATTTTGATGGGTTTGATACACAAGGGACTACCTTGAAGACTAATTCAAAAATAAATTATTAAATAAATTTACATTCAAATAAATTATTTTTATATTAATTAATTGTTGTTGTTATTATTATTTTGCGTATTTTTTTTTTTTCGTATTGGATAATCAGATGAATGATATTGATATTTTTTACAGTTCCAAAATTATCCATGACCTGGATAAATAAATAAAAAAAGTTGAAAATAAATCTATCCCAAAAATATGTTAGAAACATTTTTTTTTTCTTCTCTTTTTTTCGATATTTTATTTGATTGAAAAAAAAAAATTATAAATAGATAATATGGCTACTGTTTTACGAGTTAATATACAGCAAGTATTGATTTATGACCTATATATTATATAATTAAATTTAAACGAGAATAGAAAAAAAAAGGAAAAAAAAAAAAAAGATATGGATTTTATTTTATTTATAAAAAATAAAATAGTATTATTTAAATATATGATTATTTTATATTGAAATAAAATATAGATCCGTGTTTGATCGATTATATTGTAGTAATTAGATACAGGTATTTGATAAGACAAGTCAATTTACTTCCGTGTTAACAGAATCAATAAAAATATATTTTTAAAAAACATCAGTTTTGCTCCAACATTAGTGATACTGTATACGGTAATTTATGAACTAAATTATCATTTTTTTTTTTTATCAAATAAATATAGATTACGTACGTGATGTTATAACAGTAAATGACTATCAGTTTATTATTTAAATATACTCCATGGATGACATTTAATTTTGGTTTTACTAAGAAAAAAAAAAAAAAATTGAATTTTCCTTTTTTCATTTTTATCATTTTTGTGCATATGTTTATCATTATTTTTTATTTACGTAATTTTTCAATGTTATTAGGAGCGTCGTACCAGTCAGGGACATTGTGTTCATTATCAACAAGCACGTGTGTTAAAAATAGAAAATAACCAACTGATAATATTCGAGTATAATAAAATATCAACGATTAATTTTTCTTTTTCCCTAATATACTTCCTGTCAAAATAAATTGTTTAAAAAATGAAAATATTATATTATTAAATTTATTTTTAAATACTGCAAATGTTTATAATAATATTACATTTATTTTTTAAATATTTTGATGAGTAATTTTTTGTTATTATTATGCATTTTTAAAAAAAGAAAAAAAAACTTTTAGTCAATATTTAAAATTAGACTGCAGTAAAGTATATATTAATTTTTTTTTGCCAAAAAAAAAAAAAAAAAGGATAATAAGTATAAAAAATAAAATGAAAAATTCAATGTACAACTTTAAAAAAAATTTGCATTGTTGAGTATTTGGGTCAACAAATGGCAGCAAAGCCATAAAAATAAAATGAAGAAAATCGAACAATGTAAAATAAAAATAAAACTGTACATTCAAAAAGTTCGATAACACTGTATTTATTGCCTCTGATTTTCAATGATTTTTATTTGATTTTGTTCCAAAAAGTTGGATATATATTCTAGACAGTAAATGGCACACATGTACATGATATATATCCGGCAATAAACATGACGATTTACAAACAAGTAAACAAGACATAAACAATCCAATAATATAACTCTGATTATTATTATATTTATTTAAACAATATTATTTACTTATTTATATACAAAAAAAGAATTTATTTATTTTTTATCAAGAAAAATATTTCTTTTATTTTCTTGTGCGGGTGTGGTGAAAGTTACGACAGTTTGTATTTTATGTGAATGACAAAAATTACATCCTTACTTCCTCAAAAAAAAAATAAACAATAAAAAAACTTACTGTAAATTTTTTAATATAAAATTAAGTTAATTTTGTAAATATTTAAATGAAAATAAAAGTTTAAATATATTTTGAAAAGTATTTTAAATATAGATAAAAAAATTATGTAAGAATATTTTTATATAGTAATAATAGTAAAAGAGCTTAGATGAATAAAAAATATTATAAAAATTCTTAGAGATGAAGACAGGAAGTTTCCTGGATTTTCTATATTTGTGCTCACGAGGAATTCATTCAGGTAAGGGGCTTAAAAAAAAATAGAGGAAAGTAACCGTGCGTGCATTGCATTTTTCTAACGGGAATAAAGACTGGATATATATATTTTTTTTTGAATGAAAAAATGAAGAATAATAGCTGATGGGGTCGTTAGGTAAGACGAAAGTATTTCGTTGAGGAAAAAAATCACCCTTGGAAAACTAATGTGAATTTTTTTACTATTTTTTTAAAGTTTCTTTGTGTGATTGAGATCCAAGTTGGTCCAGACATCGTGCAGTGAAAATTAATGTTTTAAAAAAACTTGATAACAAAACAAAAAAGAAACAAAAAAAAATACATTTTTTGTTTTGCAAATAAACATGATGAAAAGTTTTTAAAATTTGTTGTTATTATTTTTAAAATTTAAAGCAGAGAAATGAATTTTTTTTCTCAAGAAACTAAAAATATAAAAAAAAAAAACGTTTTTTAAAAAATAATGGATTGCAGTGTGAACGACACAGGTGAATATAAAATTCAAATTTAAAATCTGAAAAATTCGTAATATCCGGTGAAACATTTTATCAAGATTGAAATGTTTTTTTTATTATAATTATTATTTTACGTTTGATTTTGTTGAGTTGTATATAAGGTAAAAATTAATTTAAAAAATATTTAAAAAGCTAAAGTGACTACATGATTTCACATGCAAAAAACTATATATAACTTTCTTAATTATTTTCAAGAGGTGTTTGACCTCTGATTAGGCTATAGGTTAAAAAAAATTTTATAAAAGGTTGTTCACTAGATTACATGCTGTCATCATAAATAATACCTTTAATTTATTTTTTTAAATATAAAAATAAACAAACACATTATTTTGATGCATAAAAACACTTGCAAAATACGTCACCTATTAAAATAATGAAATTACATATAATTACTGTAATTAAAAAATCGTAATTTTTAAAATTACTTTTTAAATAATTATACAGTTTGCATATTAAAAAGGCCAAGATGATAAATTTTTTGATTGAGCTAACATTTCAAAAATAAGAATTTAAAATTGACAAACTTCAATTATTTATAAATATTTTTTAAAAATTATTTATTGAGTAAATAAGGTTTTATTCAACTCTTTTGTTATTCAAGTTTAAAAAAAAAAAATATGTATAACGGTTTTGTGTATGATTTAATTGCGTGTGAGTGTGAATATAAGTATATCGCGAGAAATAGAAGCTTCAACTTGTTGGTTGAGTAAACTAATAAAAAGTATTTTTCACATGATGGTAAATATATAACAACTATATCAAAATACACACCACAGTAAAATTATTAATTTTTTCTAAAATATATATCTTCTTTCATATTATTGTTGAATATCTTTTACTAAATTTTATATATTTTTTAGTTATTATGTCTCCATCAAACTGACAAACAAGTCGACCGCAAGAATCCTTACATATAGCCAACTAGTACAAAGAAACTTTGTTATATATATTTTAACAATGAAATATATAACTTTATAAAAGTAAATTGATTTTTGATTTAAAAAATTAATAAAACTATTTTTTCATATCTATACAAGAATTAAATAAATATTTTTATGTAAAAATTGAATTAATATGAAAAAAAAACTTTCATTAGAAAGTTTTATCTAGAATAAAATATATTAATTATTTAATTTAATAAAGATGATATAAAATAAATATATTTTTAATTTTGAAAACTATTAATTCTTTGATTTTAAAATAATTGGATCTTACATTCAAAACAATTTATTTCGTTTAAAGATTTTGTAATTATATTATTATAATCATTTGTAAATTGAAGGTTTTTTAAATAAAAATTTAGTTTAAATAATTTTAATAAAACAAAATTAATTTCAATGCTATCTTGCTGTGGCTATTAAAATCTTCCTACACAAATATAATATGTCAGAGAGTTAAAACGTGGGTTGATAGTGTAAAAATTGAGACAAAAAAAATACACACAATTGAGTCAGTGTATTCCCACAATTCATTTCTTTTGTCTAGAATTTTTTTTTTTATTTATAAAAAAATCTTTTTTTATCATACTAATGAACTCAACTTAAAAACCCACAACTATATAATATAAATTATAATCAAAATTTTGCATTAAAAATATCAATCAAATTGTTGTTAAAAAAGGAAAAAAAAAAATAATTATTTCAATTTAAAATTTAAAAAACAAAACCTTTTAAAAACTTTTATACAAAAATATTATTTTCCATACATTTAAAAGTGTCAATTTTAATACTTTTTATTTCTTATTTTTTAGCAAACAAATATGTTATACTTGTTAGTGATATATAAAAATAAAATAACACAGTCGAATTAACAACAAGTAAATTCCGTTGACTGAACCAGACGACGGGAAAGTTGTGTATATTCACAATATATATACCAGCGATTAAATTCTATGATGCATTGAAACGTACATGAAAGTAACGTTAAATAAAATTGAGTTTGTCATTGGAAGACATAGTCATGTTGAATTAGTCGATTTCAATTGACATGAAAATAAAAAAAAAAAAGCTATTATTCCTCAACAAAACTCAACCAAGAAGATTCACACGAAAAAAAAAAATAAATAGAATAAAATTAAAAAATTAAAAATAATTTATTAAATAAATAATATTATTTATTAATAATGATAAATAAAGGTACATGCAATGATGGGGAAACGACCTTGTCTGCAATTGTGCAACGTCATATTGACTGACCTAGTCCGAGACGTACCATTCACTAACAAATCCAATTGGATTGT
Source organism: Aphidius ervi (assembly GCA_015776835.1). Classification (NCBI taxonomy): domain Eukaryota; kingdom Metazoa; phylum Arthropoda; class Insecta; order Hymenoptera; family Braconidae; genus Aphidius; species Aphidius ervi. The sequence goes on along the minus strand of MKYW01000016.1, from coordinate 2,717,762 downwards.
GCATATAAGAAGCTCTCAATAAATACCCGTGCAAGTTAACATACATATCGGGAAGAACCTCCAGCAATATTAAATTCATGTTATTAATGATCATGTTTGAAAAAAAAAAAAAAAAAAAAAGAAGAAAAATAAATAAAAATATCTATTGATCTTTCAAAGTTACACAACTATTTACAAATAGATAATACTTAAAATTACTTCCAACAAATGTATAGATAGTAATATTAAATTATAAAAATATATATTTTTTTATCTATTATTATCAAAAATTTATTGTTGAAATTCTTTCAATGAAAAATTGATTATTAAAATGTAGAAAAATGTAGAAAAAGTATTGTTGTTATTTTAAAAGAAAAAAAAAATTTATTATTATTAAAATTGTTTTTTAAATGAACGTATAGTGATGGTGTATTCTGATAATTAATGAGAAATTTTCTAATTAATAGATCATAACGGACATGATTATGTTCGACGAGGTATATAGAATTTAAAATGGAAGTTTAATTATTCAACAAAATTAAATTACTTCCGGGGAATCGATTATTCAGTGGACATATTTTACTTGAATTTTTACTTATTATAATGAGGGATACTAATAATAATAATAATAGTGTAAATATATTTCTTAAATTTCAAATTAAAAAATAATTTTAATACGTTACCAAAAAAATATAATATTTAATTTATTTAGAAGGTATCAAATGACTCACCTGAAACAAAGAAAAAATAAATTTAAATTAGTATGAATTTATTAAAATTGCAACTGCATGACAATGAAAAATTATAAATTAATTTTCATAATTAAATCACGTATTATTATTTAATTATTTTAATAAATTTTATTTTATATTTTTTAAGTAGATAAATAATTTTACCTGTAAATATTTCTATTCCATAGAAAACGCATAATGCACATATTTTAATTTTTAAATTACATGAAAATATATATTTTAAAAAATAAAAAGTTTAAATGAAAAAAAATTTACGTGTGTTAACAGTAATATAGAAAACTGTCAACTAATTTTATTTTCGGTTATAAATTATCATCAATCGATGGAAAAATAAAGTGTTAAAAATATAAAAATAAGAGAATAATGTACTTGGTTGCGATATCAATCGTATTTGCCGACAATCGAGTCTTTGGTTAAAGACAAAATTAGTATATCGTTATCTTATCAGCGCACATCGTCAGAAAGATAAGCCAATGTTAAAAAATATATATATATAAAAGAAATAAAAAAAACAACTATTATTTTGTCGCTAAAGAATTGAATAACAGTAATTTTTTTTTATTTAATTTTTCGAAATAAAAAAATGACATGTTAACAATAGCATAGGTTTTTTTTAAATTTAAATTTTAAACTAGTGCATTTTTATTTTTTTTCTTTATATTCAAACTGAGTTTATCATATTTTTTTTTTTTGTTTGCATATTTGCAAATATATTTTATAAAGTGTGCGTGTATCCTCTGTTAACTTGACACAATAAAATTGAAATATAAATAATAATATACGATGAAAAAAATTCTCAAACAAGTTTTTTTTTTTTTTTGACCCTTAAGCATGTCAGCGACTATTGAAATAATTTTTTTAATATAAAAAAAAAATACACCGAATAATTTAAAACATGTTTTGCAGTTTGTTGCTTATCCTAATGTAATTATTAATATATTTTTTTCAACTTTTGAATACATATAGTAAATTGAATATTATTAAAAAAAAGAAATGCAATATTTTTATTTTGATTGAAGAATAATTTTTGCAGGTTTAAATAAGTTCAAGGTAAAATTTATGAGTGTCATTTAAATTAGAAAACTGTGAAAATGATTATTTAAAAAAATAAATAAATAATAACAACACGTGGGTGGCTGATAACAAGAGTGATATTATAACGCCCTCTTTTTAAACTCAAATAACGCCCACTATTTTTTCTCATCTTTATGTTCAAAGAGATAATCCATGATATCATGTTTTATATTTTTTTTTTTTATTTAAATAGTATATATTGCAAATAAATCTGGCAAATGTCGAAAATAGAAAATTCATTTTCAACGTAATATTGTTGTACATATCCACCCACATTGTATCAAATGAAATAAAAAAATGAAAAATTTTATTATAACACAGTGGTATCAATTTGTTATTCACTTGCAAATATATTCACTTGTTATGTACACCAAAAAATGAAATAATAATAATCAAAAAACTTGATAAAAATATAAAATTTTGTAAAAAAAAAAATGTAAAACAATTTTTTTAATAATTGAAATTTTCTAAAATATAAATTATTCATGGAAAATTTTTATAAATATTATTTTTGTTTTATTTTTTTATCAAATGATAAATTTATTTATTTATTCAATAAATAAATAAATTTATTTATTTAAATAAATACGACTGAATAAATATAAAAGATTTATTTTTATTTTACTGATTTTGTTATTTATTTTTTATTTACTTGTTAAAAATAATATTAATTAATTAATTTACTTTGTTGTTAAAATATTTTTAATTATTTCTATAATAAATTATATTTTTTTTTCATTTTAATCATTTACATTTTATCTGTTTTTTAGCTTCTACAAAAAATGCAAAATACAGTTTAAATTAAGTCTCTCTGCATAACCAAGATATTCCAAAAAAAAAAAAAAAAANAAAAAAAAAAAAAAAAACCTCTTTACAATTTTATATTTTTTTTAAATACTTTCCAAGAGCTCCAGAGTTTTTATATTGTGACGTAAAAAAAAAATAAAAAACAAAATATATAAATAAAAAATGAGGATAAAAAATAATAAAAATAAAAAATGTATATAAAATAAGCTTAAACACTGTATACAAACTTTTTTCCCAAAAAGGGATGATTTTTCTATATATATTCTTTATATTAAACTTGAATAAAAGAAAAAAATTCTATTCTTATTTTCCCCAAAGATTTCAAAAAAAAAAAAAAAATAAAACCCCCATACAATCATAATTTCAAATGACGTATATAAAAATCACCTCAATATTTTAAAAATTTGAATAAATAATGAATCATCATTTTTGTATCCAAAAATTTTCATATAAATAAAATTTAAAAAAGAAAAATTTCCTTTTCAAAGCTTATATCTATATATTAATTAAATATTCGATTTAAGTTATAAAATTATGGGTGTGTAAATAAAAAAATATAAAAGTAACAGAGTTTTTGCTGATGATGTCGCGTGCTTTAGCATGAAGCCACCCGTTAAGGTCGTAAAATTTACCCCACATCTATTTCGTATATTTCGTATATATATATAAGCGATCAATATGAGCCTTATATACAACAAAACCATTAAGCATCACATGGTGTTTGCTACCGACATGTACATGTATATATACACTTTGATAAATATATGTTATATCAATGTAGGGACCACTGGTTTGGACGTATAGTATTATCTCTTCTCGTCGGCAATACAACTCACAAATTCTCATTAAAAGGGATTTTCCCCTACATGAAACTAAAAACGAAAGTGTCTATAGAGCTATATATATCATACCCACACATACATAGACTGTTTATATATATTATTTATCAACACAAATACAAAACAAGCTGTATATATTCATTTTATCATCAGACAACAAATTTCCACTGGGTAATTATTATTACCACTAGACGAATTCATGACAATTGTAATTTTGAAAATTGTATTATCATCATCATCACAACCACTACCAACAAACATTTATATTTTTTTTTTTTTATATATAATGAATGTATTTAATACCGGATTTTCAATATCAGTTTTGTACACTCAACTTCAATATTCACGCAACCACATAAAAGACTCAAAGTTGAATTTGTAAACTCTTATCAATATGATGGATAGTCAATAAAAAATATTAATACAAATATTTATAGTTGAATTGTTTATTAAATATTTATACTATACAATTTTTATTGTAAATATTTTGAAGGGTATTGATGATTTTTAATTAAATTGATTTGCGTAATATATTTTTGTTGTTTGGAGAAATTCGAGAGAAAAGAGAGTATTTTAGTGAGAATAAATATATAAAATGAAAAATAAAAAAATTACGGTCAAGTGTTAATGTAATGAAATAAAAAAATAAAATAAAAAAATGTGATGTTAACGAATTGCGGTCACAGTGAGACTGTTTAAATTAAAGCACAGTGTACCAGTGAAAATTTATATAAACATGTTATACCAAAGAGACATTAAAATCCCAGACAGTTTGTAAATATATATATATAGTAGAGCAACATTCCATTTATGGTGATAAAACGATACACTTTGTCCATGAAGTTGTCGATTTATAAATATATACAAGTTTGATGATTGCATTGGTAGGGATAATGTCACTACCAGGTTGTTTGTTAATATACTATCATTCATGTGTGAAATTATTTATATAAACTTAAAAAATATTTAAAAAAACAGAGTGAAAAAAAAAAATATATTACATATATTTTTCTACAAAAAAATATTGATAAATTGATTTTTTTTTTAAATATAAACTTTTATATTGAAATTTGATTAACAAACTCCATTTTGTAAATTTAATTGGTAGCCATTTTATCCTTTGCAAATATAAAAATAAATATTCAATTAAATATATATATGAAATAAAAAAAAAAATCAACAGAATAATATATAAAAGGTGATGGAAAAAAAAGGGATAAAAAAATTTTTTACTAAAAAATAATTGGTGAGACAAAAGACAACAGAGAGAGGATATATATATTTTTTTTCCTGCTGTCACATTGAATGTCGTGCACGTCGAGCAATTATGGAGTTCGATTCAGTGGTGCAGATATTTAAACACGTGACTATGTCACTTTGACTTTAAATGTTTAATTTTAAAAAATATATAAAAATTAAATGAATATCTTGTGAGGGTTAAAAAAAGGGAAGAGAGAGAAAAAAATATTAAAGTGAAAGAATAAACGTGTTAGAATATTATTAAAAATTAGGGGAAGCCAGAGGGTAGTATTTTTTTTATTTTTTATATATTTAAAATCGACGGGATGTTGAGTGCAATATAGCGAGGTAAAATAGTAGAATATAATAAAAAAAAAAAAAACCAGAGCTGCATGAATCAGAAGGGTGAATTTTTACCTCTCCCTTGTACAATTTTCGCCCCCATCATACATCACCCTCGCCCTTTAATAAAACTAAAACTTGCCAACAAAACCAACCATGCCATTCCATGGTGATCTGTCGGAAAAGTATTTTATATATTTCATAAATCGATACTCATCGACCAAACTATTTAACCACACAACTTGTGTATTTTTTTTTTTATTTTTTGAAATAAAATTTCTCAACAGATTGTCAGCGATATAATAAACTATTTTTATTTGTAACAAATATATATAAAATATTATGAGAAAATGAAAATACAATACAACAATAAAAATAGTATCAAGGTACTTTCAATTTTCAATTCACTTTTGTATTACATAAACATAAAAAGCTAAAAATGTATCTTTAAAATGTATCCTGTTTCTGAAAGAGAAGCATATTTTTTCCAGATGTGCATTTTATCGAATAACAAGAGTCAAAATGACAGCTTCATATACGCGTATATTTTACAAATTTATTTCAACAAAAAAATAAAAAATAAAATCAACAGACCCTTCTCAATATTATTTTACTTCTTTGACCATTTATTTGACCGTATTTTTTTTTTTATACGTACATGTGAGAATGGTATCGACAATATCCCTCCATCGTTCACTATCCACAATATCAAAAAAAAATTATATCGATTTCTTTATGTTTTGTTATTAATAAACTATAGAAATTTTTAAAAAATAATATTGCAAACACAAATCACTTTGATGACAAATTTATAATTAATAAATCTTATCACTTTTTTTTCGTAAATATCACTTGTTTTGTTAAATAAATAAATAAATAAATAACGTGTAGAAAAAAATAAACAATAAGGTTATTTATTTGTGAAATTTAATTGAGCTTTAATGTTGTTTATAATTTTAGATGAATAATTAATTAATTTATTGTATTTTTTAGAAAAATGATTAGAGTAAATTTGAACTTGAGAGATACGATAGAAAATGACTTGTCGTTGGAAACTTGGAAAGTGAACAAGACTAACTGTATACAGTGTAATACAGTGTGTAATACTGGAGGGGTTGAAGAAACCTAGAGGGGTGACAATGCATCCAAAGATCCCCTACTCCATTTTGATGTCGGGGCTTTTGCTACAATCAATAGTCTTTCCTATGCTCGACAACTGTAATTGTCTGTTTTTATACATATTTTTAGAATTATAAAAAAAAAAAAATTATATATATATAAACCCAAAGTAAATCATTAACAATAGTCATTTTTAAAAATAATACTCTGAATAAATTATTGACAATTGACAGATATAAAAAATGCTCTCAATAAATTATTAACAATAGCTAAATGAATGTAAAAAAAAAAAATTAATCACTTAGAGTCAATTATTAAGTACAGTTATATATTTTTAATTTAGGTCTTTTTTTTTTTTTTTCATTAATTATTTTTAGTACAGTAGTTTTAAATATTTAATTTAATTTATTGATTGTATAGTTTATGTATTTTTTAAATGGCTATTCTGAATGTAAAGAAGAAGTAAAAGAAAATAATTAAAAATTTTATATTTGACATTTTAATGTTTACATAAATTTTTAAAAATATTTTAAATATTTTTTTTTTATTGATAAATGGAGCAGTAAGAAAAATATTAAAAAATAGTGTCAATTGTATGGATGTATAGTTGAAATTTAATAATAAAAGTAATAGATAATAAAAAAAAAAAGAAAAAAAATAGCTGGCAGAATTCCAAAAATATAAAAAAAAATCAGTGTCGTTTTGTTTATCTGTAAATTCGAGTTTATCCAATGGATTTATGTTTGACAATGGTATATTTAAATTTTACAAGTTTATTTTAAGTTTGGGAAGTATTAAGAAGCACATGTATACCGTGTGACAAATCAAGGCTAGTTAATATATAATAATTTTAAAAAATAAGAAGGACAATGTTAATTAACCGATAGACCTGTAAAACCTGGCACACCTCCAACAAACTGAGACTTAAATTTAGTGCTATTAACCACACAATCGAATTCCATATAATAATTAAAAATTGAGTATCTCATTATCGATACCTGAAAGCTTTAATTATCAACGAAGAAAAAATCATCATATAATTTCTAGTCAACCACAAACTAATTTATGAAAAATAAAAAAAATTCATATATTGAACCCGGATGAATATTGGAGGTAAATATTTGAGGCCAAATTGAACGGCCTTTCCCAAGGACGTCATCAAATAACAATGTTTGATATTCATATTAAAATTCGTTGCCAAAAGAATCCATTAGAATTCGAAATATTTTTTTTTATAAGCCACAAGTTTACAGCCATTTACTGAGAATAAAAAATAAAAATAAAATACAAATAATATATTAATTTTATTTTTATTTTGCTTTTTAAATTTGTATATCTAATTATTCATAAATATTTTAATAACCACATTCAATATAACTACTCAATTGAAAAAGAAAAAAAGAAAAAAAAATAAATTTCTCCTTAAAATATCAACGCACACACACACAAATGGTACTCAAAGTTTTCTCAAGGCAACTTTCCAACTATTCAAACAAGCAGCATTAAACGACCTTTGAAATATAAAAAAAAATACTCTATTATTATATAACAAATAATTTAAATAAATAATATCAACATATTAATAAAAAACTGAAGAATAAACAAAAGTGAACGTTGCAGTCTAGTGATTTTGGAGGACAATCAAGTGACTTTTCATGTGAATAAAATTATTGTTATTATAATAAAGTTGTTATAAATATAAAATAAACAAAAATCAAGAAGGTGGAATTGTATATAACAAAATAAAAAAAAAAAAACCAACAACAACAACAACAACTACTTGCTTGCACACATATTTGATCCATCCGCCCACAATTTTTTATTTCAGTTATTTTGCAGTTCTCCTTTTGTATAAATATAATAAATTATTATCATGATTAAATAATGTCGAAAAAATAATATAAAATCGTGACATCCTTGCGTGTATCAAAGTACCATATTCCCAGATTAAAAACATTGACATTTTTACCTCTTACTTTTGGCTTATTTAATGGAAATAAATTTTTGAAAAAATATATTTTTTTGTAGAGTGGATTAATTGCAAGTATTTATGTCTAGATCAGTTTATTTATTTTTTTTTTTTTAATTTTTGTATTATCCATTTAATAATCAACAACAATTGGTGATTTGCTCTTGACCATTTTGTTTGATGGACATTGGATTTTATGATGAAGAATTTTATGGTCTTGTAACATCATCACACCTTATTACAACTTTTTATAAATAAATAATTTTTATGATTATTTTGTAACTGTACATTATAGCAAGTAGAAATAGCAAGGTACAAATTACTACAATAGAAATAATTTCTAGTTGTTGTTGTTACTTTCAAATTTGATGTAAAATATTACTTGAAATTCCAACCGCAAGATCACTCCACCGATCGACACTGAATAGATCCCTGCTATTTCAACGCTTTTATTATTAAATTATTATTATTTAATTAATTATTATTATATTTTTTTTTCTAGAGAAGAAATTAAGTTATTTAATTTTTATCTATTTTTAAATATATTAAATGAAATTATGTTATTAAGAGTAAAAGGATTCTATTTTTTTTTTTAGTTAGAAAAATATAAAAAAATTATAAAGAAGATGAGCTTTGAATTTAAATGATTGATATTGATTTATTGTGGGTGGTAATAAATCCCACACTTTGATATTTGTTAAACTCGTGTTTTTATAAAATATTAGCATTTTTATTTTTTTTTTTTTAATACTTTTATTTATACATATTGTTATTAATATTTAATTTAAATTTTTTTAATTTGGTATTTTTACTATCATTGTTTACTACTTTTATAATAAAAAAAAAAAAATTTAATAAACGTGATAAAGCTTTTTTATAAATAGACGACAAGAAATGTTTTTTTAATTTTTTTTTTTTTTTGTTTATTTATAGTTGTTATATCTCGGCAGTAAGATGTTTTTTCTTGATTATATTTTTAGAAGAATTTGATAGTCAATGACATCGATACGTATTGACACAAAAAAAAAAAATTATACAGATGAATTGTGTTTATTTTTTTTATCAACTATACTTTCAGTGGAAATAAAATAATAATTTTAAAGATATAATCAAAGTGTGTTGATAATTATTTATAGAATTTATGATTAAGATAAAATAATGTATTTTTTTTTTACAGAAAATAAAAGGATAAATAATTATCAATTGGTAATATATTGATAAATTTTTTAAATAAAATAAAATTTTTATTTATTTATAGGTGTGATAACGTGTTGTAATAAAAAGAATATATTCTAGAAACATTGTATTAGTCGTTAAATTATTACAAAATAAACAGGAAGTCAACACACAATTATTCGCAAGACTATTGTTTTAATTATTATTTAATTTTTAAATTTCTCAATTTTTTTTTTTACCTTAAAGTTTAATATGAGTACTCCGGTATTATTTCTATACACCTCGTGTATAAAATAATTTCATTCACCAACACATTTCAATTCACTCTATTTAATTCACACAAAAATTAATATTAAAAAAAAAATTATAAAAATCACTTGAACAAAAAAAGAAAAAAATTAAAAAAATAATTTTTTAATCTTTTTTTTTTAATTAAAAAAAAAATCTATTAAATAATGAAAAAAAAAAAATAAAAAAACAAAAAAAAACACACCCACTTCAACAAGCAGTATTCAACCTTGATAATAATTTTAAAAAAAAACCAAAGATTCACTTGAAAATATAAAAAAAAAATTGATAATTTATGTAAAAAAAAAAAAAAGATTGAATTAAATCTGAATTAAAAGTATCATTTAGAAATTAAAAAAAAAAATTAATTACAAAGACAGCGTTATAAAAAAAGCGTCGTTGACGACGTATATTCCGAGTAGCACTTTGACGTCGCGACGCAGTCTCGTCGACTACCAACTTCTTCAACCACCCCCTTCAATCCACTGCAAGCGAGCTTTACCACACACGCACAACTCTCTCACACACATACAAATTCTTCTACACAAAGAAAATACAACTAGAAAAATCGGGGAAAATAATAACCATGATAAATGTATAAAAATAAAAAACTAAACTAAACTACCCCTATATAACACAAGAGCAAGTGTGAAAGCAAAAACAAAGGCCAAAAAAAAAGAAAAAAAAAAAAGTATCTTGAGTCAAGATATCCGCAAAGAGTTGTGCTAAATGCAAGTGTAAAAAAATACAATAGAAAAAAAAAACCTCAAACAATAAGAACAAGGTAAAAATTTTTAAATATAAAAAAAAAAAAAAGCTTTTTTTAAAAAAAAATGGGTAAATGGCGTACAGAGCTTTTCCAGTGGACAAAACCAGACAAACTTTTCTCCCACTATTATTCACCAATACTAGCAAAAATAAAATTAATAAAAATGATAGAAAAAAAAATATATTTTCATGTGAATATATTTTGTATGTATGTATATACTTTACTAGTTAGAATTTTCATGTTTTTTTAACCAATGAACGAATGAGAATAAGCGAGCTTAAATATCAAAATGCGCATGTCTATTTTAAATATATATATATAAATATATAATCCGCGCGTGTGCAGTATTAAAATATTTATAATAATAAAAAAAACATAAACAATAGTGATAAAATGAAATTTAAATATTAACTCATGTCTGGTATTTTGAATTTTTATATTTTTTACAGTCAACAAATCGAGATTTATTAATTTTTTTTATTATTATTATGTGAATATTTGTTTAAAAATTTTAAGAGTTGAAGGGAGAATAAAAATATATAAACTCGTAAAACAGATAAATAAATAGAATTAAGAGAAGAATTGAAATAAATAAAATGTAAAAAAAGAAAAAAAAAATTGAATGATAGTAAAAGTAGAATTGTTGTATTGGACTTTCGTTGAAAATCGACAGAGGGAGGGAATTTTTACTGTAATAAGATTTGAGAGAGAAAAATAATGATGAAAAACTAATTTGTTACTTGTAGGAAAATTGAGGGGAATGATTTTTCCTTGTTTAGTTTTATTGTCTGGTTGAACGTTGACTACTACTACTACTACTTTCTTGCGGACTGACAATTTTCATACTTTTACGCAACTTTTACACGTTCCCCTACTTTAATAACGCACCTGCGCAAATGATGATATTCTTTGTTCTTTGTTCGACGCACTATTGCATAAATATATATTGCATGGCTTGGTGGACATATATATATTTTTTTGTCTTTGTAATATATTCTTGTTGAGGCAAAAAGACACAACACCAACGGATCGCCACCCAAATGGCTTTTCATCTTTTTTATCTTTTCATTTTTAGTGTATTTTTTTTACTGGAAAATTTTTACTGGATTGTCAGACAATATATGATAAATATATCTTATAAATATTTTGAATAAAATAAAATACTTTTGATAAAATAAAATTCGAATTTTGTAAATGAAAAAAATTGAACAATATTTTCTTAAAAATACGACAAGATTATATATCTTTATTAAATTTCTTTGCCATAAAATTTTCAAGTAATAAAAAAATCTATTATATCAGTCTGTCGGTTTACAATGAAAATCCCTTTAAAATATTTTTAAAAAAATAAATAAAGAGATGTCAAGACCACACGTCAAGCACTGTAGCATATAAAGAAAAAAACCGACTAGATTCTAAAAAGGATTTCAATTCAAATGGAAGAAATCAAAAAACCTTTGGATAAAAAAAAGGAAAAGTCGCAATTTCAACATTAAAAAGATCTTTCACGTTTGAAAGTACAAAAAATATATATATACATACGTTCTTACACCCTAACTTTAAAAAAAGAAAAAAAGCTCAAAGACATGCAAAAACCAGAAGACAAAAATAAAAGGGTGAAAAGAACCCCTCAACTAAAATAATAAAAATAATTTCAAGTATTATTTATTTATTTTCAAAAAAGAAAATATTATAGAAAAAAATTAAATTGAATTAAATATGATGTAGTTTAATTATTTAAACAAATAAAAAAAATAAATTATTATTATATTGTTAACAATAATAATAGTCAACTAGTAAAATAGTCTATATTTTTTTTTTGTTTGTTTATTTGTTTGTTTTTGTTGTTGTAAAGTAGGTGCAAAGGCGAAAAATTGTGATCTCGTCTTCACGGTTTCTGACTCCCGTCGGGTTTTGTGACTCTTTAAATGACCGAATGCATATAAAAGACAAGAGTACAACGCTCTCTCCCACGTTGTTATACGTATATATATTAAAAAAGAAAAAAAAATATACATCTATACACAAATACATGTGCAATGTACTCTTGAAATAGAAATACCCGTTCAAAACCTGAGTTCTTTCGCACGTACAAGTTCACTCACTCACTCACTCACTCACTATTTTATCTCATCCTTCAGTCACGTCTTCTTTTTCCTTAAAAAAAAATGTATATATATTTTCCCCTTTTACTTTTTTATATACACACCACTTTGTTAATAAACTAATTGCCAACAAACTTATGTTTTGACGTATAAACTCACTTTTATTTTAATTAAAAAATTCGACTAATTTAATTTGACATGTACCATGGTGTGTTTTTGATCTTGAAAATATGAAATTAATTTATCTAATTTTTTGTTAATAAATAAATATGAATATTTAAATTATTTATAAATAAATAAATAAGCCAATAAATAAATTAATTAATCAATATCAATAAAATTTATGAAATAAAGAAATTTTGAAGAAAATTTTATGGCAATTTTTTGTCACATCAATCATTATTTTTGTTATTTTTATTATTATTTTTTTTTTTGTTATTAGTATGTACCCTGATAAATCGATTTGTCTATATTGTATACCCTCATTTTGATAAAACATTACGAAATGAATTTACCAAGATTAATTCAAGAGATTTTATGATTAAAATAAAAATCTCTTCAGTTATTTCGTAAACGTGACTTGGAATATTAATTGATATATTTTGTATAAATAAAATCAGTAAAATAATTAAATTTTCATACTAATGTATTGATATAATAGAATAATATTAAATAAAATTTCAAATTATTATGTTAAATTTGATAAAACTACATTTTTTTTTTGCAATTTTATCAAGTTTTTTGATTAAAAATTTTTTACGATTTATTTTTTATATGTTTTAATAACAAAACTGACGAGTCTTGAATTTTTTTAAATGAACATTAAATATATTGTTGCTTTTTTTTATGGCAGTAGAAATGATCACTTGTGTTTTATGTCTTAAAAAATATTATATTTTGTATTGTGTGTGTGTTGGGAGTAAAAAGGGTGCGATGATGATGTTGTACAAAGGGCAATGATCTAAGTCTATTTCTTCAGGTAAAAAAATAATATAATATGCATGCTCTTGTCGAAGTGTATACACACTACTTAACCATGTAACAATTTACTTTGTTTATTTTTTTTTTGTTCAAGAAGTAGGGAAGTAAAATAAATATAAATAGAAAAATAATTTAAAAGAAATTAAAAATGGAAATTTAGTAAAATATATCTTGTAAAAATTGTTAATAATTAATTATTATTTATCTTTTTGAATATTATTATTATTGTCATTCAATGATGATGAATTAATCAATTTAAATATTTTTTTTTAAAGAGTAAATAAAAAAGGTAAACAAGTGATTTTTTAATTTAATTAAAACACAATAATTTAAAGTTGATAAATAAAAAAAAATAAATGACAAATTTAAAAAATAAATTCATCATTCTAGATTGTATATAATTGAAATGTTATTTTTTTTATAAATAATAATTTTTCTTACTTTTATGTTACTCTTACAATTTACGAGTTAATGAAAATAAAAAAAAAAAAATGAAAAAGCTCATGTTTTCGTTTTTAGATATTTTTTTTAAATTTTTCATTCAAGTGGGGTCTGTATTTTCTTGTATCTTGTCTATCTTTAGTACATAAAAACAGGGCAATATCCCCAGAAGCGTTGAAAATCTTGAAGCAATTTTATTTCATATAACACCTATTTTTTTTTTCAACATAAAAATTACAATCAAGCATATAATAATTCAGCTTTATTGCTGCCTTATATCTCACCTACTGTTTTAATTTTTAATTAACTATTAGTTGTTTTTTTTTATATCTAAAAGAAGTGAATATCATATTGTATATATTAAATTGTTGTGCATAAAAATAATAAAAGCTTATTCATAAAATTAAGTAAACTCTCTTAGCAATCGTTGAGAGAAATGGCTCACAATAAAACTTGAAATTTTATTTCGTAATCCTTTGAAATCACAAGGAACAATAAATGCTTGTTTGAAATTGTATAAAATAAAATAGGTCGTGATAGTCAAACAAAAACCCTTTCGCTACTGTTTTTTTATAATACAAATTTGTATAATAAAAAATAAATAAAAAGAATAAAAAGCTACCTAAATTCATTCGAAAAACATTCGAAAAAAAAAAATCAAATGACATTATTCAATATATTTTTTCCAAAATAAAATCCAATAAAATTGAAAAACAATCAACTCAATAAATTAAATAGTTATTAACAATTAAAAAATATATATTTCTAAAAATTCATATAGAAAAATTTAACATATTTTTTACTAAAATGGGAGTTGAAGAAATTCGACGCAAAATATATTGAAGCAATAAATTCAAGATTCATATTTCGTCACTTAAAAACATAAAAATAAGACCCTAAAAAAAAATTAACAATTCAGGGTTGGGCCCAAAAATAAAAAACCACGTGTCAGACAAAAAATAAAAAAGGGAGGGAATTTCAAGTGAATATGGGTGGTCAAGTAACAAGTTGATCCCTAAAACAGATTTTTTCGATTTTTTTTTCTTTATTTTTCCTCTCAATCGTTATCGTAATATATATCCTAAATAAAATAGATGAGAATATATAGTTGATATCCCAACTTGAAGGAAAAAAAAAACTAATAAAAAAAGGAGGAAAAAAAAAAAACTAAATGGCGAATAGCCAAGAGGGATTTCTCTGGGCAAATATGAATAAATAATTGTCCTCGGGATACACGAGTATCAGTATTGATACAAGGGTCAAGATTCTGTAACATTTATTGGTTAAACCTATTGGGAATTGTCAAGAATTTAAACGTTCAACACAAGACGATTTACTTTGATAAATTTTTATTACAATATAAATGTTCCAAATGAAATTGTGAGACAATTTTTCATCTTTATTTTATTTAGAGAAAAAAATATATATAAACAAGGTTGTATATTAAAAAACCAGCATGGATCGACGACTGATGGAAACAGGAAAACGGAAATGATAATGATGTCTTTGAGGAACCCCCGAGGGAACTTTAATTCTCCATATTAAGCCAATGCCTTCAGGGAAATTTATATATTTTTTTCCATCAGATATACTATTTTATATATTTTTTTTTCAATAATCATTTTTAGTATGTGTTTTACAAATTGTTGATTTATTTAAAATAAATATTTAAATTATTGGAGTATAGAGTTTAATAGCATTTACTTTTTTTTAATTTTGTTTAAATTATTTTTTAAATTGAGTGTAAAACGACCACAAAAATTTTTAACTATAAAATGAGTTTTCAAATTGATTACAACAATTTTGCCAAAGGGGTTTGGTAAATTAATAATTAACAAACTCGCTAATAACTATGGGAAATCGATTTTTCAATATTTGATGGTTTATGATAATTAAAAAAATATTATTTACCTGTTTTGATTGAGTTAAATAAAAAAATTAATAATTAAATGTTTAAAAAATTTTTTTCTTTAAAACAATTTGTAGAATAAATTTTATATAAATTTTTTATTGTTTTAATTTGTTTTCTTGTTAATTAAAAAATAAAAAAATATATTTTTTTTGTAAAACAAGTGAAGAGAGTATACATGAGTTGAGAATTTCGTGAGTTTGGTTTTCTAATTGGAGCATCCGAGATTCAAATGATGAGCAAGTAAAAAAAAGAAATAAATAAAAAAAAACAGCGACAAAACATATTCTCTCATCAACCGAATAAGTTTTACAGAACATAGAGAAATAAAATGATGAGAGGACACTGAGGGACTATCGAAATAAATAAAAAAAAATCATAAAAAAATGTTCACATGCCATCAGCAGATGTTTTAAGTATGCGTGAAAATATATTTCTACATGACAATATATAGATATGTTCTCAGAAAACATAAATTTTTATATAACACACTTGAACAAACCATCATTTTGTCATGACAATAAATAAATAATTCGCAAATATATTACTGGAGTAATTTTAAACAATGTATAAAAAAGCAACTGGAAAAATGCACAAAATTTTTAGATTTTATTGGCTAATTTTGCTCAATAAAATATGTATTTATTCAATGAAATAAATTGAATTTAATATTACGTAATTTAAACTTACTTAATAATGAAAATAAGAAGCAAAAAAATCTTAATTTTCTATGATAAATTAAGACTGATAAGTGGATAGATAACATTTGATAAATAAATTTTTTGTTTTATTTTTTTCTTTTAAAAAATATTTTATAGACAAGGTTTGTTGTTTGTTATTTAGATCACTTGACGTCATGATAATATCACGACAACAGTAAATCAATAAATAATATTAAAAACTATTTTTAAGATAATATTGATTATAAAACACAAGGGACAGGTTTAACCTCAGATAATTTTAGTAATATAAAAAAAAAAAAGAGAATTTAAAAAGTAGGTGATTCAATTGATTGGGAATTTTATTTCTTAATAATTTTTTAATAAATATAAAAAATATATATTGTGGTTTAAAAACAAGTTTAACAACTTTTATTATTATTGTTTTTTTTTTTTTTAATATTGTTTTTAAATTACTAATTCATGTTTTTGCATTAAGGCAAATGGAAAGTTTTGTCGATACATTTAATTAGCTATATTTTGTATTATCCAGGTGCATGATATATCATATTTTTTAAGCATAAATAATATAATGGAATTAAAAAATAATAAAAAAAATAAAATTGTCAATATAATTAATAAATAATAATGTTATTATTATATTTTTAATTTCAAATTATTTCACTGTATTCTAAAACAACTTTAAAAATATTTTTTTTTCCAAAACTAATCTGGGTAAAATTTAAAAAAATTCTCCAGACAGATTTTCAAGTGCAAGACGAAATTGAGAAAAGTTAAATACCTTTCTTGGAAGTCAGATGATCGGATTACACATCCATAAGCGTTAAAAAAAAAAAAATAAAAAAAATCTGTAGAATATTTTTTAAAAGTTACGCCCATCAGACATAAAGATTAATCTGCAGATTGTCATTGTCGATAAATGAATATATTTAAGAAAATTAAATTATTGAATATTTATTATATAATGAAAATATAATTTTATAAATTAATTATTTATAAGTAGAAAAAAAATAGACAAGTAGAAACAAAATTATTAAATTTATTTTGAATAAAATTTGGAGTAATGTACATTACGTTGTTGTAAAATTTTAATTGAATATTAATTGATTTAAATTGTTAAAATATATTAAATATATCAGTTAGATTTTGCAGAAATATTCAAAATTGATTTTATTAAAAATACATATAAAAATTAATATGAAATTGAATAAAAAGCATTGAAATTTAATTTGACTGTATCAATGTGGCCATCTGCATTGAAAAAACAACTTGAAATTTCAACAGCATATATAATCTCTTATTCGTTATATCATATATAATTTTAGTGTTGTAAAATTGATCTAGATATATTAATGTATTTGTATAAGGGCACTCGGAATTGCTATGGCTTCTTGAGNGAATAAAAAGCATTGAAATTTAATTTGACTGTATCAATGTGGCCATCTGCATTGAAAAAACAACTTGAAATTTCAACAGCATATATAATCTCTTATTCGTTAAATCATATAATTTTAGTGTTGTAAAATTGATCTAGATATATTAATGTATTTGTATAAGGGCACTCGGAATCGCTATGGCTTCTTGAGATATGATCGATTGCAGACATCAACCAACAAAACGACGACGACAAGAAAATACTTAAACTTTAAAATCACTGCATTTATTTTATCATTTAGTTTTATAATAAAATGATATTTTATTAACTTTAAATAATAATTAATAAACAATTTATTTTTATTTTTCATTCAAACTTCTTTTTGTTTTTAAATAAAATGATAAATTTTGTTTTTTTTTTCGTCGATTAATTTGATGTGGTGTCAAAGTCCAATATCTCATTTTGTTGACGATAAAATTGAGAAAAAAAATAAATAAATAATTAAGAATATTGTAGATAATAGAATTTAATCTTTTTTTAATTTTTTTTTCTAAACATTTTATGTCTTTAAAAAGCAAAAGTTATCGGAATTTATAAAAAAACAAAACTCAATTTATCTATACTTTTTATGATTATTATTATTATTTTTTTTTTATTATCGGAAATGGTTTTTTTTTTATTTATTTATTATTATTTTTCTATTGAAAATTTTTTATCTTCACCAGTGACAAGGAAAAGCACTTTGTGTTCTAGATGCACTTGATAGTTTGATTAAATTTTTTCAGATAATCAAAATAAATAGTGATAGATATTTTTCCAATAAAAAACGGAGTAATTTAGTAAAAAAAAAAATAGTAAATGAAGGTTTAATTATTATGGATGGTTTTTAATTTCATCAATTGAATACCCAGATTTTTCGTTATAAAATGCAGAAAAAAGAAAATAAAATAAACAAAAATAACAATATAAATTTAATTTTTTAAATGATAAAAATAGCATAGCTTCGAAATTTTACTAGAAAATTTAATTTAATAATAATCAATTTAATTTTTTTATCTAAATAAATGTTTTTTTTTAAAAACCCATAAAATACCCCAAGATAATAAAAAAAAAAATTAAAAAAAAAAAAAAAA
>MKYW01000016.1:2652218-2695509 GCA_015776835.1 Aphidius ervi | reverse complement strand
ATAATTTTCCACTGGTCTTTTTATTTTCAATATTTTTTTTTACAATAAATATTTGTTGCACAGTATTTCTGAAATATCCATTAAATAAAGGACATTTTGAAGAAGTAAAATATATTTTTTTGTGGTTTTCTACTGATGCATTTTTTTATAACAATAATAGACAATAAACATTTTAGAAATTATGGATACAGGCGTGCGCGTGGCGCGCCAATGTGCTCGTTTATATAAAAATTAAATACAAAAAGTAAACCAATTTTTTAAATAATATTCTGTTTTATTAAAATTACAATGGAAGATGAATGATATACCAACAACAGCTGGATAAACATTTGGAAATGTTGATATAACTTTATTCAAAGATCAACATTAAAAACATCGAAATATTATTTATCAACTTGACTACATTAATCTCTTGTTGATTTTTTTTTTTTCTAAATCCTCAAAATATCAAGTATAATTATTGTTAATCTTCAAGTAAATGTAAATTATTTTTTAATATTTTTCCTTCTTTGATTAATTATTATTGTTGAAAAAAAAAGCCTGAAAAAATAAAACAATTTTTTTTTCTTTTTTAATCCTCAAAATCAGACTTGTGAAATAATAAAAAATTCATCATTTATTTGAAAAGACAATAATATTTATATTGTGTGAGGAATAAAAAATAAATAAATAAATACGTCATTAATAATTTTTTTTTCATTTAATGACAAATGTATTTTAATGTGTATTTAACCGTATTGTTGATTAAAAATTTAAAATAAAAGTTTGCATGTCAATTATCAAACAAGAAAGAAAAAAAAAAAAATATATTAATTTCCTTTTTAAAATTAATTTTTTCTTATCTTTTGTTTGTTGTTTATTTTATTTATCATTTTTAAATAATTTAAAATAGAAAAATACGAGTAAGTATATATCAATTTTTTTTGTGTAATTTTAAGACACGTTTTAATTTCATGATTGATTAGTAGTTTACAGATTAAAAAAGTAGGATATATATTTTATAAACTATCATCATCACGTGTATACATTAGTGATTTTATTCAATTGACTATTTCAAGAATCATCATTGTACTGACAAAGCGTGATTATTAAATCATTAATTCAGTCGAGATATATATGTTCTACTATCAGTCAAGCAACTATATCATTTCTATCATAATTTTAATCATAAAAATTTCAACAATACTTTGTTATCAAAGCAAGCTGACAATAATTCATTTTAAAAAAATTTACCAACAAAAATAAACAAATGAAAAAATAATATTAATTTTATTTTACATCAATAATAATTATCCAAATAAATATTTTATAAATATTCAAATAAAATAATAAATAAAAATTCAATCAGCAAAAAAAAAAATTGACTAAATTATTTCAAAAAATCTATTGAACCAGTTTTCCTAAAAATTCCATAAAAAAAAATCAATTCAACTATCAAAAAATCTTGTTTTATAAAAAAAAAAAAAAAAACGATAAATTTTTATTATTTTTTTTTTTCTATATTCTATATTTATTGCTTAAAGTAAAAAAAAAAAAAAACTAAATTTATTATTTTATTTTTAATATATAAATTAATTTTTTTTGCTGACTAATAAACAAATGAATTGTAAAAAAATAAAAAATACAATTTTTTAGCTTAATTTTAGATGTAGTTAATTATTTTTTTAATTAATTTTTATTTTTTATATTTTTTACATGATGTCATCACGATGCACTTGAATATCTGTAGATGAAAATCACGTTATACTTGTTCGTTGATGATGAAGATTTTGTGGTGTTTTTTTAATATTTAATAATAAACCACCACGTGAACAAAAAATCTACCCGTGTCTTTCGTCACTTGGTCTTTATAACTTGCCTCGATTCAATTCACAAATACCCCCACACAATGTCACTATATAAAGTGACAATATTCAACGTTGAATCGTACTAGTCGACGTGAGCCGGTACATCAAGTACACAGAGGCAAATTAAAAAAAGTAAAAAAAAAAATTACCTCCTGCCTCGAATTTTTAATAAGTGAAACTAAAAATATAATCTAATTAAAATTAAATTGTGTATATAAATTATTTATCTATTATTTAAATATGATATTTCAATGATGTTGATTATTCAAAAAATAAAATATATTTAAATAATCATTTTTTTATTTAAATAATAATATTATTCACGAGGCTTGTGTGACAGGAAGTTAACGATACTTGGGGAGCCCTTTTCACTGGATCATCATCACTTGCTGCTGACCTGGTCTTCATTGCATTTAATGTAAGTTGGTCATCAGGTCATTCAGATTACAACTCATAAATACAAGTAAATTAAAAAAGGAAAATTTATTGATAAACCTTTTTAATAAATTTTAATTTATCATTATAATCTTATCTTTTATTTACCAAAAAAATTAAGTATCTTTTTTTTTTTTTTTTTTTTTTTTGTGTCATATATGCAATTATTTATGTTTGATTTTGAAAAAAATATTAATTTATTTTTTAAATAAACATACATTAAGTTTGAGAAAATAAAAAAATCATTATTTCTTTTTTTTTATAATTGATTTGAAAAATGAAAGTTTAGCTACACATAATTATTATTTGCAATTATAAATGCAATTTTTTTTTATCGTTATTGAGTTTAATTTTATGATTAAATAAAAAAAAATAAATTGACACAATTTTAAAGACAAATTTATGACAAATTTGTTTAAAAAAAAAAATCAAAAATACAATATGATAATTATTAATTACTAAAATACAAAAATACATTTATTTAATTTTTTGTTAACAATAATACAGATAGAGAAAAAAAAAATAATTAATCAATTTAAAAACTGGTTTATTGCAGAAAAATGAATAGTTTAATTTTTTTAATATTCTGTATCATCGCAAGTATCCACAATTCTGTTGCCCTTCGTCAAGGATCAGTTGACTATGAAGGTAATTTAATCATTAAAAAAAAAAAAAAAAGGTAAATTATGTTAATAACAAATTTTAATAAAACATTTAGATGTATCATTTTGGATGAAATCTGGACAGGATAATTTACAAAGAGTTCTTTCAATGAAAAATATTGAAAAACGTGCTAAAAATGTTATTGTATTTATTGGTGATGGTATGGGAATGGCATCAATAACATCAGGAAGAATATTTACTGGTCAAAGAAAAGGATACAGTGGTGAAGAATATAAACTTGTTTTTGAAAAATTTCCAAACACTGGATTTTCCAAGGTATATCAAAATAATTTATGTATTTATTATAAATAGAAAAAATATTTTAATAATATTTTTTTTGACTTTTTATTAGACATATAATGTAGATAAACAAGTGCCAGATAGTGCTGCAACAGCAACAGCAATATTTTCCGGCGTCAAAAATCGCTACAAGGTCATAGGATTAGATGGAAAAGCTATACTAGATACATGTGACAAAAGTACTATTGAAGAAAGAAAATTAACGACCGTTGCTGATTGGGCACAGGCAACTGGAATGGATACAGGTAATATTAAAAAATACTTAAAATATTACATAAGTTATTTTTTTATTTTTATTACATTGTGATAAAATTTTTTTACCTTATCATTGAAAAAAAAAATAACTACAATAGAAATATTTAAATTTATTTTAAAATAAATTCGAAAAAAAATACATTATCATTTTGTGGATTAATTTTATAAATTAATTTTTTATCAAATCAAATTAAAAATATGTCAATTTAATTGAGCAGATAATTCAACAAATTTACGATAATGAAATGGAATAATTTATCTATTTTTTTTTTTTTATTATCACTCGACATTATTACCTATTTTCTTNAAAAAAAAAAAAAAAAAAATAGTTAATTATTAAAAATAAAAAATCTATATACAGATGAAATGAAGCGTGGATATTTATATTCTTGATTTGAGGTCGAAAAGAAAAAAATAAAAATAAAAATGATAATGTATTTAAATTAAAAAAAAAGGTAAATATGTATTATCCAAGTTCCAGTCAACTCACGACACTGTTAAGTAGTCAATAAAGAATCAGTGCATGAGTGAACCTTGTTAACTGTTGTAAAAATATACTTTTTATTGTTGAGGTCAAAAAATGACCTTCATTTATATCGAGGTAAACCTTTTTGTCTATATTGTTTTCACGCAATTTAAATAAATCAAATGAAAATTTTTTAAATGACTCTTGTTAAATTAGTATATGGTTTTTGTTAAACTACATTTTAATCATAAATAGCAATTATTTTTTTTTAAGGTTTTGTTACGACAACTAGAATAACTCATGCAACACCAGCTGCACTTTATGCACATGTTAATAATCGTGATTGGGAATGTGACAGTAATATACCAAGAGAACATAAAAATTGTGCTAAAGATATTGCACGTCAATTAATTGAAGATGCACCTGGTAATCATTTTAAAGTAAGTCAACATATTTTCTAAATTAAAAATATAATACTAGTTATAAAATTTGTCTATTGTTAAATTTAAAAATATATAATAAATCTTGATTAGAATTTTATTTGTTAATTAAATAAAAAATTCATATTTATTTTTTTTGTTAAATACAAAATTATGATGATTATCTGAAGAATAATCTGAAGAAGTTCAAGGCTAATTGCCAATTTAAAATATACGACATTTTTATCGAGTCATGTATCCGGTCCTATTATTAATTTTAATAATGTTATTCAAAGGACATTATTACACGTGAATTTGTATTGTTGTTTAAATAGAAAGAAAAAAAAAAAAATATATACACTATTAAAATTTAACAAAAAAAAACACAAATTGGTACATTGTTTAGCTTAAAAAATATTAAATCATACATGTTACTATTTTAAAATTGAATTACAAATTTTTTTAATGAATATTTTACTTATCTTTTGTATTATTTAAAGTAGAAATTAAAAAATGCTTTTATCACATTGAGAGTACAAGAATTGATAAGCTAAAATATAAATAAAAAACGTATTATTTTTATTGTGTCTAATGATTACTTTTGTTTATTCAGATAAAATTATATTTTTGTTGTGATTAATTACAGGTAATGCTTGGTGGTGGTGCACAAAATTTAGGTCATACATTAAATGATAAAATTGATGATGAATCTTGTATACGAGAAGATGGAAAAGATTTAACTCAAATATGGAAAAAATTTAATCCAGATGGTAAATTTGTAACAAATACTGCTGAATTAATGTCAATTGATATTCAAAATACACAAAAAGTATTGGGATTATTTTCATCTAGCCATTTGCCATATCGTGAAGTTAGTACACCAGAAATTCCAACATTAGCAAACATGACACTCCAGGCAATAAAAATGTTGAAAAAAAATAAAAATGGATTTTTCCTAATGGTATGTAAATCATTAATTAAAAATTAGTTCCCTTCAATTAATTAGCTTGTTTTTTTTTTAATTAAAAAATAGGTTGAAAGTGGAAAAATTGACATAGCACATCATAAAAATTATGCACGTTTAGCATTACGTGAAGTAACTGAACTTGATGAAGCAGTTAAAGTTGCATTGAGTCAAGTTAATATTGAAGAAACATTAATTATTGTAACTGCTGATCATTCACATGCATTTACAATGAATGGTTATCCAACTCGTGGTAATGATATACTTGGTTTTGCAAATAATAAATTAGATAAAAGTAGTAAACCATATGAAACATTAACATATGCTAATGGACCTGGTTATTGGCATCATAGAATAAATAATACAAATTCAACTTCAACATGGATTGCAGTTGAAGATGATCAAACAAGAAATAATCCATTTTATCAATTTTTTTCTGGTATGCCACTTAAAGATGATACACATGGAGGTGAAGATGTTGGAGTATATGCCATTGGTAATTTAAAAATAAATATTATACAACAATTTATTATTAATTTGATAAATAATTATTTGTTTTAAATTTGTATTGGTATTTTTTTCAGGACCTTATTCACATCTTTTTCGTGGTACATTTGAACAAAATTACATTGCTCATGCAATAGCATATGCAAGTTGTCTCAAAGATTGGCCATCACATTGTGATCGTGCATATAATCGTTTTTTCTATGAACTATCTGGTGCTGAAACTACCTGTAAATCTTCATTTACTTATTTTGTATTATTTATTTCTCTACTTGTTGTTTTACGTCTCACTTGAAAATATTAAAAGCTAATAGTTTAATTATGATTTAAAAAAATACAACAACAGGATAGATAAAATTTACAAAAAAAAAAAAAAACAATTTCAAGGTATAATTTAAACCTTGAGAAAAAAAATGAAAAATATTAATAACAATAAGCCAAGAAGAATCACATTTAATTAAATTTTTTTTTTTTTGTTTTTTAGTCATAAAAAAAGTTAAATATTTTTTAAAATATCAAGATAATAATAATAATTTTTAAATTTTATATTTTACAAGTTAAAATTGCTGTTAATTTAATATTATTTTGTTTTTTTTGTTTTTTTTTTATTTTATAACAAAAATAAGATTTTTTTTTTTATTTTTTATTTTTCTTTATTTGTGAATATCAATTATAAATAAAATTACAAGTCAAAAAAAAATTAATCCAAATTGAGTATTATAAAATTTAATTACCGGATATTTTTTTTTTACAGTGCACACGAAAAAAAGAAAAAAAATTAAATTGAACAATACAAAAGTTCTATATGTAAAAAAAAACCACTTGAAAAAAAAAAAAATTAAATTTTATACTATATTAAATAATTAAAATTAAAATAAAAAAAAGTTGAATAATTATTTGTAAATGAAGATGATTTTTATAATCCTTGAATGATACTAATACAATTATTTTTATACATAAGTGGTACAACATCATCACTGACAAAATTTCTGTCTGGTTTAACAGAAGCAAATGGATTTTTTTGTGGCTCCATAAGTATTTTAACATCAAAAATAGATTTAATTCTCTCAACATCACGTGGTATTTCAAATTCAGTATACGAAGTTACAACAACTGGTACTTTTAAACAACAAAATTTTTTAATTGTATCTGGCCAAGTATCATTACCATCATAGCCAGTATTTCTATATAATCCAGGATTAAATAAACAAACAATATCAGCCTTAACATCATCAACATGATGATACAATTTTTGTGAATTAAATTTAACATTAATTTTACGTTTTAATAGTTTACATTTACGACAAATTTTTACATTTTCAATGTATCTAATTGGCACTGATGGTAATACCAATTCTGGTCCAGTAAAATTTATATTAATTATTTTTAAATTTGGTAATAAATGAAATAGAAATTTTTCCCATGCTCTTAATGACACACATTCAAATGTAAATTCAGCACCAATAATATCAATTGTTAATACTTCATAGCTATACCAATTATCAATTGTTTTTTGTATCGAAAATAATGTCGTTAATGGTGCAGTTGATATGTAAGACAACGATGCATATGTATACACATCAATATTTCTGTATACTGAATTATTTTTAAACATATTGTAAATTAAAAAATCAAAGTTTTCCGGTAACATATATGGCTCTTTGGTATAAAAATTTGGTATACATGGCTCAATGAAACCATGAAGATATTGCATTGTTATTATTTTATAATAAATTTGAAAATCTTTACACCATTTTTTATGATTAATATTATGACTTGAACAATAATAATCAACACGACATTCTGGACATAGTATTAATTCCATGTCAATTTTTTTACATGATCTACAAATTTTTGGATATAATAATATTTCTCTTTCCCATAAATCAAGCTTTCTGTTAATTTTATTTTCAATAATTGTTATTGTTTTTATTCTAAATAAACGATATAAATCTGGAGTTAATGTTTTGGCTAATGAAAAACCTTCCATGCCTTTGCAAATTTCACTCAATGCATTACAAAGTGTATTGTGATTTATTTTATCATTAATTTTGTGTTCAGTTGAACAGTATGATACCATTTTACAATTTTCACAATGTATGTTGTTGCAAATTTGCATGCAGACTAAGCATAAATTTGACATAAATACAAAACGTGGACGAATTTTAAATTCCAATGTTTCTTCATCGTCTTCATCATCGTTATCATCACTGTCAATTGTTTTTATAAATGGTAAATCAATTCGTAATGAAATATCAAGAATTGAAATTAATGATTTATCATTATCATCATTTTTAGATAATTCTTTTGTATTATTTTTAATTTTTTTTAATGACTTTTTTTTACGTCCCATATTTCTAAAATTTTTATAAATAAGATAATNTTTTCACAATGTATGTTGTTGCAAATTTGCATGCAGACTAAGCATAAATTTGACATAAATACAAAACGTGGACGAATTTTAAATTCCAATGTTTCTTCATCGTCTTCATCATCGTTATCATCACTGTCAATTGTTTTTATAAATGGTAAATCAATTCGTAATGAAATATCAAGAATTGAAATTAATGATTTATCATTATCATCATTTTTAGATGGCTCTTTTGTATTATTTTTAATTTTTTTTAATGACTTTTTTTTACGTCCCATATTTTCTAAAATTTTTATAAATAAAATAATAATTATTTGATTTTTGATTTATTAATTATATTAAAAACTATGAATTACCTGATTTTTAATTTAATATTTATAATGGAGATTTAATTTAAACTGAAACTTGACACTACTGAGAGAAGAATGCATTTTTCTATGCAACAAAAAAATAAAATTAAAATTAAATTTAAAAATAAAAGCACATGCGCAGATTAACAATGAAAATCTATTATTTTTGGGGACTTTATTTACGGAGTTTATGTAGTCTAGGTGCCAATATGTGTAACCCAGCTAAAACATTTTATTTTATTTTTTTTTCTATATGTATATAAATAAATTAACACTTAACTTAACTTAACGTAGATTTGTCAAAAATAAAATTACACTCAAACTCATTTAGCGAAAAATTAAATGATTTAATTTTAATTTAATTTAGATAGATAAATAGATAAATAATTAAACAATTTTAATTATTTATTAAAAAAATTTAGCAATAAATTTTAAAGATTGCAGAATTATTGTTATTTTTTTTATAATTTTTTTTTTATCCTTGCGGTTAATCAAGGATTTATTTTTTATTATAATAAATATTTAATGTTGCTATTTATTATATATCATTGATGAAATAATATATTGAATAATTATTTTTATTCATTATTCAAGTGTTACTAGCTATTCAAAAAAAAATCGAATCGGTTAAAGTCGGTGGGAATCGTATGACGCAAGCGCTTCGATTGAAATTGAAATAATTGTTTTTGTTGTTGACATTTTATTTGTTGATGTGTGTTGACGTGGTTAACCGGGCGATTGACATTGTTTATTTTTTTCATTAAATATTATTTAAAAAATTAGTGTTGATTGTTTTTTAGAAAATATATTATATTGATCTGAGAGGAGTAATTTATTCATCAATAATTAACAAAAATAACACGAATTATGACAATAATTTTGACAATTTTAAGGCAAGTGTCATTCTTTTTTAAGGTTAAATATTTAACATAAATTCTTTTATTTATACAATTGTGTTGATTTTTTATTTTTTATCAGTAAAGGAAAATAAACAAAAAAAACATATCAACAACAATTAGACGTTTTAATTTATTATCTTTTGTTTCGTCAAACTACAAAACATTTTTTTTTATTATATTTTCCTCCTTATTTATTAATAATAAATGCATGTTGAAATTTATTTAACAAAAGTAATTTTATTTGTTTTTTCATTATTATTTTTTATATTTTGTTTATTGTAGAAATTTATAATGCTGAAAGAATTTAACAAAATGGTGAGTGTTTTAGTTAAAAATCATTGGTAAATTTTTCATTTTTTTATTTTTATTTTTGTCTCTTTTACAAGTAAATAATTGACTTAATTTAATCTTCATTAAACAATTAATCAATCAGACACATTGTTCTTGAAAGATAAAATTCCTGAGTCATTAACCTTCCAATAAATAAATAATTTCCAACAAATAAAATATAATCTACAATTTATAAAAAAACAAAGATAAAAAATGAAATTTATATATATCTTTCAGTGTTTCGTAGTGATTTATAAATACTTGTTAAACAATAATGAGTTATAAAAAAATATCAGTCAATAATTTGCATAAAAAAAATAACATTCGTAAACGTAAAAACGAAAAATTAAAAATGGTTGGTTTTGGAAGTGGTGAATCATTGAGTAAAGCCTTGGCTGATGTATCAACTGAATTGACAATAAATAGTGATTTTGATGATGATGAAGAAGATGACGATGATGAAAATTATAATGATACAAATAGTTTAATTAAAAAAAGCGTACCAAAAGTATCACTTGTTGATGGAAAAAAACAATTGAAAAAATTAAAAATAAATAATAACTACAATGGCAATAATGACGATGATGAAGATGAAGAAGTTGATGAAAATGTTTGGTCAATTTCTGTTCAAATGTTTATTCCATTTATCATGGCAGGATTGGGAATGGTTGCTGCTAGTTTACTCCTCGACATTGTCCAGGTAAATATTTAAAAAATAAAAACAATAAATTATATAAATAAAGCTTGTTATTTATATTTATAGCATTGGAAAGTATTTGAAGTAGTTTCTGAAGTTTATATACTAGTACCAGCATTACTTGGTTTAAAAGGAAATTTAGAAATGACACTTGCATCACGTTTATCAACTCATGCTAATTTAGGACATATGGATACATTAAAACAAAAAACAAAATTAATAATTGGTAATTTAGCATTAATACAATGTCAAGCAATGGTTGTTGGTTTATTAGCATCAATTGCTGCTGTTGTACTTGGTTCGATACCAGAGTCAACTTTTAATATACATCATGGATTATTATTATGTGCAAGTGCACTTGTTACAGCATCTGTTGCTAGTTTTTTACTTGGTATTATTATGGTTATTGTTATATTATTATCAAGACGTATGCATATTAATCCAGATAATGTTGCAACACCAATTGCTGCATCACTTGGTGATTTAACAACACTTGCATTGTTATCTTGGATTGCATCACTTTTATTCAATGCAATTGGTATGGAAAATTATTAAAATAATTATATAAATTGTCGTCATTTATTTTATTATTTATTTATTTATTTTTTAAGATGGACAATCTTGGATTGCTCCAACAATGATTAGTTGTTGTCTGTTAGCAACTCCAATTTGGTGTTATATTGCTGCTAGAAATCCATTTACTAAAGAAGTACTTGATCATGGATGGACACCAGTTATATCAGCAATGTTAATTAGCAGGTAAATTAATATAACATATATTTTCTTATATTTTAAATTAATATTTAAATAATTTTAGTATTGGAGGTCTTATTTTGGATTACACAATATCAACTTATAAAGGAATAGCTGTATTTCAATTAGTCATAAATGGTGTTGGTGGTAATTTAGTTGCTGTTCAAGCATCAAGAATATCAACTTCATTACACAAAGGACGAAGTAAAGGCAATCAAAAATTACCAAATATTTGTTTAAGTCCTATTGATGCATTTTTAGCACCAGGTGGACATGCTAGAACTGCTAGGGTATTGTTGATGATGGTTATACCAGGACATTTAATTTTTAGCTATACAATTAGTTATCTTCAAGCTGGACATACTTCTTACACAGCAATATTTATTATTATTTATCTTCTAGCTGCAATTGTTCAGGTAAATAAAAATAATACCTTTTTAATTTAATTCATTAGTTAATTTGATTAATTGGTTATATTTTTTTTAAGGTTGTTTTGCTACTTTATATTGCTCAATTGATGATATTTTGGATGTGGTCCAGAGGTATTGATCCAGACAGTTCAGCAATACCATATTTAACAGCTGCTGGTGATCTTCTTGGTACAGCACTTCTTGGTGTTGCTTTTCATATTTTATATGCCATTGGTGATGGTGATTCTGACGTTGGAGATTAATTTGTTTTATTTTTTTTTTTTACTAATTATTTGGCATTTCAAGTACCTTTTTGTTGCTAAGAAAAAAAATTAATAACAATCTTCGTTTTAAATAAGAAAAATACATAAATTTCTTTGCCATATTTTTAATTATTATTTCAAAAAAAATGATTAGAACAAAAATATATTGTGAGATGAAGAAATATTTCGAAAATTTCGAATGTTTGTCAATCGATATTATTGGCTAAAGTTCAATCGAAATATCATATTATTTTATTGTTTAACATTGATAGAATTTATTAAACTAAAATAAATAAATACTGCACATTTATTATAAATAATTTATATTGGGATAATAGCAATTTAAAAATAACTATATATCAATATTAGTGATTAATTTAATTTCGATAATTAAATTACAATATCACAAGCACGCAGGATTTATTTTTTAGCTGTAATTATAGCTGTGATTAATATTAAATTGCAAATTAAATTATACAAAATTATTATAAACTCTTTATAAATGTAAAAAAAAAATTGTGTCTTTAATTGTGAGTTTAGAATTTTGATAAAAAATTCAAATTAACAAAGACCAAAATATAAAATATATTTTTTAAACTATGTATATAAAAAAAAGAAAAAGGCCATTTAATAAATTCATAAAAAACCAAATAAATGTAAATTTATTTTTTCAATAAAATACAATAATCAATAATCTTAAAAATTAGCAACTAATTATTTTTTTTTTAATTTATTTTTGCATAGAAACTTGAACGAAAATAAACAATTCAAAAAGAAAAAATGGTAAAAATTAAAAAGCCCAAGTAAGACATGCTCAATATTAATTTAAATAAAAAATATAGGAAGTAATTTTTTGAATTTGATTCGTCGACTTTAGTGCGTCGTATGTATTATCAAGAATAAAATATTATAATGATAAATGCGCGCTACTGAATGGCAATATAATTCGTTGTGACTATTATTATACACAATAGTCTCTTCAAATGGTTTTAATAGACCAAGTATCAAGCTCAACAGTGAGGGATCTTTTCACACCTAGTGACAAATCCCCTTATGACAAATCACTGTATAAATATATATATAAATTATATAAACAATTATTAATCATTTGCGACCCAAAATCACTATCAATCAAATTAATTTTGCCAAATTAAAATTTAACAAAATCAACAAAATCAACTTGACATATTTTTATCAATTTAAAAAACAAAATAACAATATAATAATATTTTTTTCTTTTGTTTTTAAACAAAAAAGAACAATCGAAATATATTATTTAAAATTTCGAAATAAATTATTTCGATTATTAATTTCGATTGTATTTATTGAATTCAAAAAAAAGCTTCTTAACAGTTTTTAAAATATAGTTTTTTCAAATTTAAAATATATATATATTTGTTGAAAATTATAAATAAATTTAATTAAAAATTAATAATTTATAATTGTTGTTGATTAAGTTTTTATATATTCAATATATTTTTTTAATTTTTTTTTTTGATAACTTGATGATAAAAATTAAAAATACATTGTCAGTACTTTGAATAATCTTAATATAAATTTCAGTATATAATCACACGCGGTAATACGTGCTCCATTGATGTGTATTAACAAGGTGGTTAATGTGATCGGACCAACCAGGCAACTGTGAATGAAATTTGTTTGATCTGTCAGTTTACTAAATGTAAGTGAACAGTAATCTTGTTCACTTGTTATTCATAATAAAAAATATAAATATATTAAAATAAAAAGTAAAAAAAGTTTCAACCTTGATTAATATTATTTTTTTTTAATTATTATTATTTTTTTTTTTCTGATAAATATACATATTTATTTTTAAAATCAATAAAATATATAATTTTTCATTTATAATGTCATTGTAACTGATAGGAGACTATCGTGTTGTATCATTTGTGATTGTGTGAACAAAGTAGATTTTTTTTTTTTGTTTTTACCAGTAAAATTTGAAAAACAATTAGGTAGCTTTAATTATTTTGTGAAGTGTATAATTATTTAACAATGAGTTTAAAAAAAATATTAATATGAGTATTTGTGAATTATTTAAATAGTTTTTTAAACCAAATATTCAAGTTTTTTTTATTATATAATTTGTCAGTGTTTGTGTAAATTTTAAAAATGATTAAACAATAGTAATTTGTATTTTTTTATTATTTATAAATCTAATTTAGTGTCTAATATTTTGTTAAAATGAAACCACCTGGAGCAAAAAAATTATCAAATAAATATTCTTCACAGTAAGTATTATAATTTTTTAATCATTTTAAATTAGCTAAATAATATATTTATCATTAAATTATATCTAACGAAGAAAAACCTTGTCAATGCAATATAAAAAATATAAAATTTATTGTCATCACTTATCTATTTGCCAGTGATAACGTGAGACTCTTTTGATTAATTCAAATATATTTTTTAAAAAAACCCAACATCCTGCTGTCAAAGATTTTAATTTTTTTATTTCAATTTTAATAAATCATACAACTAAATTAATAATCACTTTATGTTTATTTTATATACCTCCATGAAAGTGATAAATAATTTTAGAAAAAAAAATATATTTAACGTATGTATTTAGTATACTTGTTCAAATAATTATCAAGATTACTGCACAGAAAAATCAGACGGCGCCAAAAAAATTTTTATTTATTTTTATTATTTTATATAAAATATCATATCAGTGATGGTAAACATTATTCGTTTAAATATTGTTTAAAATATGATTATAATTATTCTATTAGAAATAAATTTTATTATTATTTTTCTTCTCATAATGTTGTTGACAATTTTTTAAAAAATATTGTTATCTAAAAATACAATCAATTGATATTGAATTGACAAGATAAAAAATAAAATAATAAATTATTTAAATTATTTATTCAATAGTAGTATTTAATTGTTAATTAAAAATATAATTATTTAAATTTTATTAAATTTTATTCAGGTGGATATTGAAGAAGAGTGTAATTTAATTAAAAAATGGAAAAAGACGTGCTAAATCCTTATATTAGAAATCGTGCAAGAAGTCGTTCTCTCAGGTTAGTAAATAATTATTAATATATTAATAATTTTACTTTTATTATTCTTTTAATTATCATCATAATATTTATTTTATTTTTTTATTTTTAAAAGTTAATATTTGTTTATTTAATTATATATTTAATCTTACAAGTGTATATGTCTTTCCACGTGCTCGAAAAATAAAATAAAATAAAATAAAAAAAAAACGAGTCTGGGTTCGTTGATAAACGGCCCTGAACAGCCACACAGTTTACAATGTCAATTACTTATTGTATGAGCTGATCGCAACATTTATACTACCTACATTTTATAAAGCCATTTAAGCTATCATCAGTTTGACCACAAATTCACTTTTACCCTTGTTGTTTCTAAAAAAAAAAATACATTTAAATAAAATATAACAATAAAATTAGAACAAAATTTATAAATACCTTTTTTTTTAAATTTTATAATTAAAAAATTAACACATATTTAAATATTATTTAATGAAAAATTATTATTTTATTTGTAAAGTATATTTTTAATTTTTTAAGCAAAATTTTTTGGTTTTTTTTTTCATGTTAAATTGTCAATTGACTATAATTCAACAAAAAAAAATAATAAAATGTAAATTTTTAATAATTTCAAATTAGCAATAATGGATTTTGATTATTTTAACTTTCAATTTTAATACAGTCGATTGATTACAATCATTTCAACGTGTAAAATTTATATCCCGGAAATGTGAAGATACATGTGTTATAAATTTACAACATAAGCACGTGGCAACAAGTCAATTATCATTTTTTTTTTATTTTTTCTCATACTACAAAGCCTGCAAGGTAAAAAAAAATTAATTGCATGGTATTTAAAAAATTTATCATAACTGATATGTATATGTAATTAACTAGGTTACTTGTTACACTGTCAATGTCAATTAAAATTTTATTATTTAAAAAAAAAGACAAGTAACAATTCATTCTTTTTGCACTGAAAATATTTACAATATAATCTTCATTGTTTTCTTCAAGCTTCTGCACCTTAAATGTTTGAAAAATTTATAAATAAATACAAAATAATCCAGGTCTTTTTTCTCAGCCAAGAAAATCGTAAATCGTTCAGCCAAGAAAATGAACGTTATCAAATCTTCCAAGCTTTATTTTGTAATAAAAAAAAATAATTAATAATAAATTATAATTTTATCTATGAAAAATAGATATTATTATTTATCCCAGTTGTTTAATAAATAATGATTGACATTTGTTTATATATACAAACTCAAAGATCAACCTTGAAAAATATAAACTTCACTTTTGATATCTAATTTCCTTTACCTGATTATTATCTATATTACTTTTCTCAGTTAAATTATTAAGTATCTGCAAATATATCACGATATATATGAGTATCAACAATTTACCGAGAAAAACCAGTTTTAAACAAAAATTTTATATACAACAATAAATTCATTATAAATTATGCAATAATATAATAATAATAATTAAAGTTTCTGCTTTGCATCAGTAACTTGTTTAATATTGTATCAACGCATTATTTATTTTATTAAAAAATTCAAGATGAAAAAATTATAATAAAAACAGTAAAAAATAAATGAAAAAAATTGAATATATTTATTTAAACTTCCGCAAAATCATATAAACTGTCGCAAATATATTTTTTTTTTTATTATTTTTACAATCTTAATCTTGATTATAGACGCAATTTAATTAATTAACATAAATAAAAAATGATCAATCATTTAAAATGTTTAATGACATGCATTCAAGGTTATAATATACCTCAATAATTTATTGGAATGTTAATTAACATGTTAAAAAATTCAAAATGATAAAAAAAGTATATATTAATATTTTAACTAAGAAGAAAAAATAAATAAATTATTATCTGTAATAAATAACAACTGCAACATTAAATCAAATAAAATTTACAGATTTACATTTAAAATAATAATATGAATAATAATAATAATAATATTAAATTGAAGATAACAACAATCTAGATTGTTGAAGAAATAAGACCAGGTCAAAGACAAAACGATTTAGTAAACGAAAAAAATAAAAATAAAAAAAAAAAGTACGGTCAAGCTTATCCTCCTCTCTTCTCTCATCAAATAATTTTAAATTTTTCATATGTGTATATATATATATATATATTGGTGAGTTGACGATTTTAAAATGAGAACAAAATGGTAAAACGTTTAACCGGGTAATCATCAAAAGTGGGCCTCCATATGTGTGACCTAGTCCAGAAGTTACCAGAATAATAAATTGGCTTGTAGATTGTTGAAATGATGCTTCATCTACTGATCTATATATCATCATCATCATCATCATCATCATCTTGTTTCAACACATGTAATATCATTCACTATAACGCACGCAACTTGACAATAAATTTTCTAATTTTTATTCAGTGTTAAATAATATTTTTTAAACAAAACATGTCAACAATAATCACTTGAATTTTCCATTGAATTTTTTAAGAAAAAAAAATATATAATTACAAAAATATAAACACGTTATTAAAATATATTATTAAAAAAATTGAATTTAAATATCACAAGTGATGTATGACCTTGATTATTTCAAAAATAAATTGTATATTATTATTATTATTTTATGTTTTTTTTTTTTTCTTTTTTTATTTTTTGGTACATGATTATGATAAGCGGATGCTGGAATTTGTAACCGGAGATGGTCGTTTACATTGGCTAAAAAAGCTCATTTATAAATTAAGAAATTTTTTTTATTCCTGAATAGTTAAGAATTATTATATATATATTTTTTTTTTACAACAAAGTTAAGTTAAATTACAAATAATCAACAATTTTATATGAAAATTTATTTCTTAATTATTTTAAATAATATAGTTTTATTTATTCAAAAATTAAAAATCAAAAAATAAATAAACTACAGTTTTCTTTTTCCTATTAAAAAACCACTGAATATATATTTGTTTTAGCTATTATTATTAACATTTAATTATTAATAATCAATCACCTAAATTTTGTATTTTTGCATGCAAATTTAACTAGACCACTTGCAAAGTTCACTTAATTTAAAAAAAAAATAAACTAAATACGTTTAAAAAAAAAATCAAAATAACAATGATCATTTATTATTAACTAAACTATTATAAAAAAATAATAATCCATTGATCCTTTTATTTACAAATAAATGAATGAAAATCAAACAAAAAAAAAAAAATTAGACAAATAATATTCAGAGCAAGATGTTTGGCTGTATGTATCCGTGCAAATTGCCAATCGATAAGTGAGTTTGCGCAATTGCACTATATGCACATTAATATAATAATAATAATAATAAAAATAATAATAAACACGTTTTTTTAAACAATTGTGGGGGTGTATTAGAGTTTGGCTTTGTTAACTTGACATACACCACCGTCAGTCGCGATGTAACCGTATCATGAAACGGCCCCACCGGTGGCCAAAGGACGAATATTTTATTAAATGTTTAATTACATTAACTTCGTCCAGTGGTACACGGTCACCGGAACATTAAATAATTTATATTATTGTAAAATTAATTATCAAAAAAAAATTTATTGGAAAATATATTTATTTATTTGGTGAGCTTTTTAATTTATTTAATTATAAAATTTAATTTATTTTTTTTATTTTAAAAATATAAACAACAATATAATAAATAATATTTTTTTAATATTAAAAAATTTTTAATCAAGATTTTTGATAAATAAGTCTGAATAAGATATAAATCACGAAGCTTTGTTTGTTTTTTTTTTAAATTTAAACAGGTAAAATTTATTAAATTTATAATTAATAATTGTAATTTAATTTTTATAAATTATAATAGTAAATAATTTACAGTATATAATAAACAACATAATCATAAATAATTATTTAAAAAAATTATATAAAAATTGATAATTAAATTGAGACATAATTATAATTATTAAAAATAATGATAATATAATCCCACGTGTATAATTGTGTAAATATATTATCGATACATTGCATGTTATGATGCAGTTTAATTGACAAGTTGTAATATAATCCCTCAGAATTTTTATCAATAATGCAAGCCAAGTGCACCTTGACTATATCATTGAGATACTAAAATAGCCAACTATCGACAAATCCACCAGCACAAAGTCTTCATCTCTTTCAAAACAAATTTAATTTAAATAAACAAATAACAAATCAATATGAAAAAAATAAAAACCTTTAATTTAAAATTGGAAAAAAATAATATTAATAAAATAATACTGATAACATTGAACAATAAAAAAAAAAAAAAAATGATAAAATATATTTTAACATTTTATTTTTTGATGATTAATTGTCATGAGATATTTATCAGTACAAACATCATGTTTAATTTAAATAATTTATCATGATTATCATAAGAAAATAAATAAAAAATAAAATAATAATAATTTTATTTATCAAATATTAAATTTTATATTTTAATTACGCAATAAATGTCACGTGTAATTTATAATATGAAAAAAAAATAATTTCATTTCTACAAAGTCTTATCGTTTTAGCCCACCAAAAAATAATCATCATTATCAACATCATAAATAATTAACTAAAATGTTGGTTCTTCAAGTTTATAAACTGCAAAAAAAAAATCATCTAGAAAAAAATGTCATTTATCATTTGACTAGTGATTCAGTAAAATCGAAAATAAACCGCCTTAATATTAAATTGATAAATAAAAATGTAATTATTTTATAATTAAATAAATAAATTGCCTTTTTTTAAATAATAATATTTCTATTTAATATTTTTAGTGGACCATGTAAGGAGCCATTATTATCAGGTAAAATAAATTCATACAGAATGACACCAACTGGAGGAAGAACTCGAACATTATCAGAAACAAATACATCTATTATTGGATTAACAACACCATTAACAAATAATGATTGTCATGATGTTACAATGCATGATGATAATATTGATGGTGGACGTCTACCAGATGTTGTTGCTGAAAGTAAATTTTATGGTGTTGATGAAACAATTGAATCATATCTTGCAATAACAATACAAGTATCAATACCATTTTTAGTTGCTGGTCTTGGTATGGTTGGTGCTGGTCTTGTTCTTGATGCTGTACAGGTAAATTTAAAAACAAAAAAAAAAACATAATATCATCAAGCACCACAATGTATATTATTTAATTTTTTTCATTTAGCACTGGACAGTATTTCAAAATGTCAATGAACTCATGATACTTGTTCCTGCATTACTTGGTTTAAAAGGTAATCTTGAAATGACACTTGCATCAAGACTATCAACACAAGCTAATCTTGGTAATATGGATGCACCAAAACAACAATGGTCAATGATTGTTGGAAATTTAGTTTTAATACAGGTAACTAAAATATATATATATATTTTAAATCATCAAGTATAAATCATTTATATTTTATAAAAATAAATATCTTTATCATATTGATTGGCGCCGTTTTTTATTTTTTATTATGTATTCACAGTCTGTGACGATTAATATATATTTATATTTATCTTTAAAATCATTTTATTGCCAATCTTCAATGACTGTACATTCAACAAACACTGGCTGTCATATCAAAGACAAAATAATTTTATTTATATTTATTGATCAACTATCAATTTATAATATTAGTCATTGAATTATTTATCTGTCAATGGAAAATTATCCATATTTAAAACAAACAATATATATATCAAATAAATTAAACATTAAATATTTGTAAATGTTAATTAAACAATAATATTTATTTAATTTATTTATTTAATTATTGTTTCAGTGTCAAGCAATAGTTGTAGGTTTTTTAGGATCAGTTGTTGCAATTGTAATGGGTGGTTTTAGAAATGGTACTGTATCACTTGATCATACATATTTATTATGTGCAAGTAGTCTTGTAACAGCATCATTAGCATCATTTGTACTTGGTTTAATAACTGCTGGTGTTATTGTATTTTCACGTCATTGTCATATTAATCCAGATAATGTTGCAACACCAATTGCAGCAAGTCTTGGTGATATAACATCACTTGCATTATTATCATGGATATCAACAATATTATATGAAGCTATTGATTTACAA
Source organism: Aphidius ervi (assembly GCA_015776835.1). NCBI lineage: Eukaryota > Metazoa > Arthropoda > Insecta > Hymenoptera > Braconidae > Aphidius > Aphidius ervi. Next base: position 2,674,466 of record MKYW01000016.1, on the reverse strand, counting down.
GATTGGATTGCACCACTTATTATATCATGTTATATATTAATAACACCATTATGGGTATGGATTGCTAAAAGAAATAAATATACAAATGATGTATTATATACTGGATGGACACCAGTACTGGTAGCAATGTTAATAAGCAGGTAAATAAATTTATTATTTACATCTTGATACAAAACAATAAACATCTTAATTATTTAACTGTTTTATTTTTAGTTGTGGTGGGTTGATTCTTGAATTTATGGTATCAAGATTTGAAAATTTAACTGTATATCAACCAGTTATAAATGGTGTTGGTGGTAATTTAGTTGCTGTACAAGCATCAAGAATATCAACAGCATTACATAAACAAGCTGATCTTGGTACATTATTAGTACCACCTGGACAAACACATCCAGTTATATTTATAACTCCAATTGCTAATTTTTTTGGCAAAGGTAATTTACATTTATTAATTTATCATCATTAAGATATTAATTTTAAATTAAATGTTTTCATTTGTTTATTATTTAGGTTTACATGCAAGAACAACACGTGTATTAATGGCAATGGTTATACCTGGTCATACAATATTTATATGTATGATTAAATATATGAAAACAGGTGATACATCATTAACACCATTATTTTGTTTTGTCTATCTCTGTGCAGCAATATTACAAGTTGCAGCATTATTATATATTGCATATATTATGATACACTGGATGTGGAAAAGAAAAATTGATCCTGATAATTCAGCAATACCATATTTAACAGCAATGGGTGATTTATTGGGTATTAGTTTATTAGCAATTGCATTTCAATTTTTATATCTTGTTGGTGATCAAGAGCATGATCCAATTCCATCAATTAAACCTCCAAGTGGATAAACATTACAGTTTAATTTAAATTTGAAAAAAAAAACAAAAAAGGCCTTGATATCATTTTGATACAATAATTGCTTTATACCTGGTACAATATTCAACAAATATTGATTAGTTGAAATAACAAAATATAAATAATAACAATATCAAAATTAAAGAAAGAAAATAAATGACAATTTATTTGTAGGTAATTAATTTAATTCAAGGAGTTATTTTACTAAATGAATTAATTGATTATTTACTGAATGAAATATTAAAAGTGATAATTGTTTTGTTTTAAAATAATGCTTGTCTTGTTGATAGATATTATTATTATTTTTTTATTATTTAGAAAAAAAAATGTTTGAATGATTAATGTTTAAACGAATTGCCTTCCGACATTGTTCGCATTTTGTAAAAAATATATACAATTGTATATTTTGAATTATTTTTTAGCTGTGAATTTTATTATTCAAAATAGGTAATTAATTTTTTTTTTTTTCTACTTTTAATTGAGATAATATAATCAAAAGAAAAATGGAGATTTATATATTTACATATTATATATTTTTTAAATTATTGTCTCTGAGAAAAATTAAAAAATGTGTTTCATAAAATAAGAGTAGGGTTTTGTAAAGTAAAGAAAAAGATTTGGGTAATTATTATTGAGAATGATAATGAAAGTTAAATAATTATTTTTTGTAGTTAAAAAAAAAAATGTTCTCAAAATGATAATTGAGATGATGGATCAATTAAAAATGTAGATAAATTTATTTTAAGAATAATTTTAAGTTTTTATTTATAAGAAAAATAATTTAATTACTGACACACATGCGATTTGATATAAAATATAATTAAAACAATTTTTTTTATTTATTGTCATTGCTTTTTTTTTAGTTACAAATCTCGGTTTTAACTGATTCAATAAACAAATTTAACTTTTCATTAAAAATTAATGATAAATATATTTTAATTTTTTTAAATACTTCAAGCATTTAATGTATAATTTTTAGTATTTAAAAAAAAAACAATTAAATACTGTTTTATTATTATTAATTTGTTTTTTTTTTCAATCAAATGAAAAGTTAGTGTTTTTTTTCTTTTTTTTTTTTTACAAATACTCAGTATTATTGTGCCATTTTTTAGCCGGGGCTTGTCAAAAAAAAAAAATATATATATATAATAAAATTTCGTTGGCTTAAGCATTGTTGTAAGGAAAAATAAAAAGATTAAAAAAATGTTCATATAAAAATATTCCTTGCCAAAAATAAATGTTGCAATGTAGAAGTGTTAGAAATGAAAGAAAAAAAAAAACGAGTACTTCCCAGTCAGAATCGCAAATAAAAATATTTTTACTATGCCTTGAAGAAAATAGTATGTGCAATATTTTAATTTACCAAATAAATAAGTGCTAAATAAATTGTATAATTATATTATCTAAAAAATAATAATAACAATAATGAAATAGAAAAAATTATAGAAAAAGAAAAAGTTCATGTAAATCAAAAATTTTTGATAGTACTTGTTTAATGTACAGATAAAATAAATGAAATATTAATTTAAATGCAATTTGTATGTTTTTTCTTGACGTTTAACCATTTAAAAACAATTCAAAATTAAAAAACAAAAATTGTATTATCAAAGTAAACAAAATTGCAGCGACAATAAAATGATTAATCATGAAAAAAAATATAAAAGAAATTGTTTTTACTGTTGAAATAATAAATAAACCCTTAAAATTCAAATAATTTGTGGTGTAAAATGACAAAATAATTATAGTAATTATAATAATTAACATAATTATTATATTTTTTTTATTAAATCGTGAGATGAAAATTATATAAATAAGTAACGAAGTACAAAAATATTCAATCAAAGTTATTATGGTTAATAACAAATGATGCATAATAATCTACAAATGATGATTATTTTCTTATTATATTTTTTTTTATCTCAACAATGCACGGTTATATAAATTCTTAAAATTTAATTGTTTATTTTTTTTTTTTCTTCATTAGTTTAAAAATGAATTACAAATGATAATTCCATTTAAAATGAAAAGACGTAGGCAGCTGAGTAAACTTATTATTAAATCTCATATAAAGAGCAATACTTTTTCTTTTTTTTTTTTTTTTTGTTAATGAACAACTAAATTTGTAGTATCAATTTAACAATTATCCTTTTAATTTAATTATCTCACAGTAGTTTAGCTTCTTCTTTGACTTTCCATTGTATTAATTCCATACAAGCAACTGCATCTTCTTTGCTATCATGACCATCGACTACAAAAAAAACAATTAAAACAATTTAAAAAAATTAATAAAAATAAAAGCTATTAATTTTTTTAAATTTACTAATTATATTTACCATCATTTTGAATAATTTTACGTAAATATTCAGAGCATAAATTTCTCAATGCTCGTTTTTGTGGAAAACCATTTTTATGAGGAAACATAAAACTCGTATCAACAATTGTATTATGAATTAATTTTAATGCTTTAAAATCACTATCTAAACTGTGACCAATGACAATTGTAAATTCTGATAACATTGTTAACAATACTGCCTGAACATCACGAAGATTTGTCGTAACACCTTTCATATTTTTTTCAGTTATCCCTGAAAATCTACAAAAAAAAAAAAAATCAAATAAAATTGAATTAAAATTTCAATTGTGTTTTTTAGTTAAAAAAAATAAATTACCTTGTATTGTAATCAATTATTGGATTATCAGGTTTAACTAGCGTTTCATAAACAACATTACAATCTTCATCTATAACAGTTATTCGTGTCAATTCAAGACCATGTGATGTATAACACATTTCACAATCAAGTGCATAAACTCCTTGATTTTCTGGATCTTTATCTACACACACACACAAATAAAAATATATAAATTAATATTAACAAATAATAATTGTTAAAATATAATTATCATTAAATAATTGTTAAATTACCTTTTGGTAATGTTTGTACATAACCATATAAACTTTCATAATCAACAACATCCCAAACATGTGATTTAGCATCACAACAACCAGACGCTGTACCATCTTGTTGACAGCAACTATATTTACCTTCACCACGATATGTAAATTTTCTTCCCCAATGATAAATACAATTTTGTTGTCGTACAGCTAATCCATGCTTATCAACCATATATGATTGATTACATCTACTGCAGTATCTTTCATTTGGTACTTTTGATAATATTGTTTTATTTCTGGAATTTATCACATAGACTTTAGCTCGTCCCTGAAAAATAAAATAAAAGTTCAATAAACTACAGTTAAATATTTAATTATTAATCATTATTTTCTAGTATTTTTTTTAATAATAATAAAATGTATAATTTATTAATTATTATTATTATTAATTTACTTTGTTTGGTATTTTATAAATTTTTGCTTGTCATAATCTTTGTTTGTTTGTTTATTTTTTTTCTGACATTATACGTCGTTACTTTGTCAATCACCGAGACAATGTCACAAAGAAAAAAAAATATATATTTCTTGATAATTTTTTTTGATTCTCGAAAGACACAATATGAGAGAATGAAAATATAAAAAAAAATTATAATAAATACCTTTGGACCATCTGGATGTATCCTTGGATATCCCCAATCTTTAAGTTGTTGTTCACTCATAATCCATTTTTTTAATTTACAATAAAGTGCTGTACCTTTAAAATCCGTTATAATTTTTTTATTTTTAACAACACTCCATGAACCTTTTGTTTTACCAGTTATTAATGCATCATGTGAAACCATTCCGCTTGCTGTTGTTGTTGTTGTTGTTGGTGGTACATTACCAGAATTATTTTGATTAACTTCTTTTCTTAATTTATGTACAGCAAGCATACATGAATTTTTATAAACTGATAATGCTGTGCATCGTTCATGACAACCAAATTCTTCTCTCAATGCTCGTTGAGCTGCGTCATCTCCATTCGTATAAATTTGTATACAAATATCTTGCATCATGTTAACGTAATACTGACGAACATTTAAGTTGAATTTTTGTGTTGATATCTGCAGTGGCTCTGGACGTATCAACTCTGGTACCTTCAATGAAACAATACAAAATTTTAATATGAACAAAAAACAAAAATAATATAAACAAATTTTAATTTACATACATGTGTGATAAAAAAAAAAATAAAAATATATGTACAAAATATTTATCAATAATAAAAAGAGAAAGAAATAAAAAAAAAAAAAAATTAAATAAACAATATCAAAGACGTTTCAAGATAAATATTATTGACTGATGTTTAATTTTTTTTTTTTATTAAATAAAAAAATTTCCAAATAACAAAATAAAAAAAAAAACCTTCATCAAACAAAAATTAAAAAAAAACAATAATAAAATTGAGTAATGTTGATATTAAATTTAGCAATTATTGAGGTTTATTTAATTACGAAATAATATTATTATTATTACTGTTAATTATTGAATATTTATAATAAATATTTAAAAATTTACTAACTGTTTGTGGCACATGTGCAACACGAGCTGTTCCTCTAGCAGTTTGTGCTGTTGTTTTTTGTTCGACTGGCTTCGTTGCCGATTCAATAACTTTCTTCTTTGTCAGGGCCAATGACTTTGCGTAAGGAACATGAGCTATTCTCATTCGTGCTACAATCATCATCATCATCATCATATTAATTTAAAAAAACAAATTAACACAAACATTGTTTTATTATTATTAAATAAGAGAATGTAAAAGTTTTTTTTTTTTTGTTTAAAAAAAAAAGAAAAAGAGAAAATTTAAAAAATTGAATGAAAATATATTACCAATTTCAGTTGGTTGAATTTCAGTATGAAGATTTTTACTTTCAATTTTAAACACTTGTTGATTTGAATTATCATTATTATTAGATGCTCGTTCAGCAGCTTTTTCTGCAGCAGCTTGTCTCAATAAACGCCAACGTTCATACATTTTTTGTTGTGGATTTTGTATTTTTTTAGGCTCTTGACTTGTACCAGGTATTCTAAGTACATTTGTTGATGCTGATGGATGAGCAACTCTTTTTTTACCAATTTCTTCAACTTCATTTAAATCATCAATATTTATAATTTTTTTTTCATCAATATTATGCTCATTTTTATTATCAATTTTTTGATATTCTTGAAATATTTTTAAACATTCTTCTTCAATATCATTTTCAGATTCTGAACTTATTAACATATCTTCAAAATTAATAAATTTTTTATCATTATTATCATCATCATCATCATCATTTGATAAATCAGAATTATTATGATGTTTTTTTGATGATTTTTTATCAGATAATTTATGTGATTTTGATTTTTTATCTTTATCTGATTTTGATGAACTAGAAGATTTATATTTATCATTATTTTTACTACTTGATTTATGATTTTCATTTTCTTTTGAACTTGATTTTTTATCTCTACTTGAACTACTTGATTTATCTTTACTATGACGATGAGAAGATGATGAGCTATCTCTGTGGCTACTACTTTTACTTTTATGTCTACTTGATGATGACGATGATGATGTTGTTTTCGATGAAGTCGATGATGATTTGTGTTTATCAGTTGAATGTTTACGTTCTCTTGAATCTTTTTTATCACTTTTTTTTTCTTTTAAATGACGTTCTTTATTACTATTGCTATTATTATTATTACTACTGCTACTACTACTGTGATGATGATGATGGTGATGTTCCTTATGATGATGATGATGTTCCTTATTTTTTTTATCAGAATCACTATGATTATTTGTAATTTTTTTTGTTACATCATCATCATTACTATTAATAATTTTTTCATCATCATTAATAACAGTCTTTTTAATATTTTGTACTTCTTTGGTTATTAATTTACTGTCATCATTATTATCATTTAATTTATTTGTTATATTAACTGTATTATTAATTATATTTTTATCATATAATTTTAATTCATTGTAATCATCAATAGACATTGTATCATCTAGATGTTGATTATTTAATAATGATGTTTTAATATTTTTTGGTACATATTCTTCACGTCTTTTTTTATTTTTTGGACAATATGTTTCTTTACGTTTATTATTATAATCACTTGAATTACTATCATCAAATAATGAAGAATTTATTGAATCTGTTTTAATTGTTGGTATATAATCATGTATTATATTATTATCATTATTTATTATTGCTGTTGGTTTATATACTAATTCATTTGTTTTTTCATTATTACAATCATCATCTTGTTTTCTTTTTAATGATGATTTATTATTATCATTACGTATTTGATTATATGCTGGTAATGATAATAAATGACGTTTTTTAAGCTCAGATATTGGAGTTGGATTATAAATACATGGTGGTTTTGTTATTAATTGTGGTACACAACTGTGTTTTCCAATTATTGTTGTTTTTAATGCTGGTTTTAAACCTTCAACAACTTGTGATACAATATTTTCAGATACTTGATTAGTATCAACAACAACACCTTGATCATTCAATACTTTTGTAACAGCTTGACTAACAAGTTGTTGAATTATTTCTGTTTGTGTTATTGTTTTTGTTGTTGCTAATGTTGTTGATGTGGTGGTGGTTTCGGAATTTTTATTCCCCTCGATTGTTTGATTTGATAATGTTGGTGCTGTTGATGAATTTTCTGTAAATTTAATTATTTAAATATTATTTATCTATTCAGTAATATTGTGTGTTTAATAATTTTGTTTAATTTTTTTATTTTTTAAAACAAAACAAAAGCTTCTTTTGTTTTATTTGTCTTTTTTTTTTTGTGTTAAATTATAATTTATTTTGTTACTTACCTCTTCGTACATGTTTAAAATGACAATAAGGCCTGTAACATCCACCATTGTCATGATATGGACAATCAACATCCTTAAAACATCCTGACGATGGTAACATAACTATTATTTCATTTTATAATTAATTATTTAATTTTATTAGACAATTTTTTATTATTAGAAATACTAAATTTTATTACTCTATTTCATCAAGCTAATTTTTTATTTTTTAGTCATGCAGTTTATTTTTATTTTTCTATTTTTATATGTTCTATAAATATTTTTGTTTTTTATTCTTTTTTTTGTAATAAATTAATAATTGGAGCAATGAGTTGTGTATTTTTTTAAGGATGAATTGTTGTTATTCTTGATACTTTGTATAAATTTGGTTAATTTTGATGAGGAATATTTTTAGGGTTAGATGTTGACATGATTTATTTTTTATTATTTTTTTTTTTTGTAGTAAAAAAAAAACACTTATAGTTGTTGATAATACAGGAATTTTGATTGTTAACATTTAGCTAAATTTAAATGTTTTATTTTGTCGATGTATTTTTTTTTATAACAAAAATCATTTATATTTTTTAGTTTATCAATACATTACAAATATTTTTAAATGAACATTTGATAAACTTGAAAGTAACAAGTGTTTATAAAGCAAATAGAAAGAAAAAAAAAAGAATAATTATTAATCAGCATTTAAATTACGGTTAACATTGCAATTGCATGTTTTAAAATTTAATGTATATTTTCTGCTGACTAAGTTTTGTACAAAAAAAAGCTAATAATTGTCAAAATATTGCATTTGTTGCAACAACAAAGTAGTATTTACATTGATAATATTTTAAAAGTCATTCTGAATTTGCATAATAATATATTATCAAATAAATATTGAAAAAAGAAATTGAAAATTATTTTAAACTGCTTGTCTATAATCATATTTTTTTTTTTCAAAATGTTATGCAATTACTGAGACCTTCAAAAAAATTTAATAAGATGAATATCATAGGATAAAGTTTTTTTGGTTTGATCAAGTCAACATCTAGAAAAATCTACAATGTACAATAAATATTATTGCAAAAAGTTTATTCTTGGACTTTCTTTTACTAATCCTGCAGGTAAAAAATTATATACGTTTATTTTTCAGGTAATTTTTATTTATTTTATTTTATTTATTTAATTAAAAATTTATGCCCTTGACTAATTGGGCTTTTGGGCTGCATATGAAGATATACGGTCTATTCAACTCAAATGGTGTTTGTAAATTTTATTTAACAATTCTATTTAAATTTAAATTTTAAAAGCTAGATCAACACTTTTACGTACTGTTGTCAGGTAAATTATTTATCTAATATTTTTTTTTCATAATTAATTATTTATTTAAGTAAATTTTCTATCTATTTTCATTCTTATATATTTTTTTTTATTTTCTTTTAAGATTTTTCAAATTCATTGTTACAGTATTTTTTAAATTATTCTATTGAATTTATTTGTTGAATTATAAGATTCGAAAAATAAATTATAACGATTGATTGAACATAAATGAAAAAAAAAAAAAAATTGAATCTTTAGTTATTTTTTTTATTTTTCTTTCAATTGCAGCATCTATCTTGTAACAATGGAATTTTTTAATCGTCATTCCATTGAGTTCTAAAAAAAATTCGCATTACTATGGCATAACACAAGCATTTTTTTTCAACACCTATATACACAACCTTTCATTTCTATCTCACCCACGTATTAATTTATGATTTTTTTTTTTTTTTTCTCATCATTTTATTCTCACCGCTCAAAATTATTTTTAATCCGCAAAAATTTACGCTCTTTTGGTTTATTGTTATTTTTAATTTTGTAAATATTTTAGCAATTTAAATATTATTAAGATGCATAGTTAAATAAAAATATTATATACATATATTAAGATGATAATTTTATCGACGTAAAATATACTGAATTACATGAATCAACATCAAAATAAAAACAATCTGGCAATATTAAAATAATTTTATAGTTTACAAATGAAAAATTATTGAAATAATTTTTTTACTACTAAATTTTATGTAAAAATAAATAAATTCAAGTTGACATTGTGATCGTTTCAATAATTATTTAAATTGTTAAGAAAAAAAAAAGAAATGTAAAAACTAATTTAACCAAATCTAACTTGATGAATATATATTATAAAAATTAAAATGATGTAAATGTATGTCACTGATATTACAACATGTAACAATAGGAAAAAAAAAAAAAAATAATAAAATTCTTTTTTTAAATGATCAAAACAGTTATCATTTTATTTATTCAAATTTTCAATTGACCAATATTATTTTCATTACATAAATATAAAAGCCATTGTATTAAAAATTAAACAAAAAGAAAAAAAGCTAAAATAGTTATTTTGTTTTATTTTTTTTTTGACATTGCTTTTTTTACTTTTTCCTTGACATCATTCACATTAATATTATCAGTTTTACGTTTTTTAGATGTATTTTCACTTGAATTTGTTTCATCTGGTGCAATAAATGGTTCTGCTCTACATTTTTGTCTTTTTTCATTAGCTTCATCATGTTTAGTATCTTGTTCTTTCTTTTGTTTCATACGTTTTTGTTCTTGTGTAAGGAAATATTCACCAGATTCAAGTGCTTTATCAAGTTTACTTTGTTGTTGTGGTGGTGGGAATGGTGTATATGGTTTCTTTTCTTTTTTATTTTTAGGTTGTTTTCTCTTAGATATATTTTTATTACTGAATTTTGGTAAAAATCTTTCCCAATTTTCATTCTTTAATTTTGGATCTTTAGCAAGTTCACGTTTAATCATTAATGTTTTAATATTATATATTGGATGAATATTATTCATAGTATCTTCAACAATTCTACGTACTTGTTGTAGACCTTTATATGGACCAAATGCAGCTGCAGTTCCCCCTTGTACTACTATATAACAATTTGTTAATAATTCAATGGATTTCAATGTACAACCATGTGGTCCAACAATACGTTGACGTCTTTTGAGAAATTTTTCTTTATTTCTAACTAATGATCGTGTTTTAATAATATCAGCACCAAGATTATCATCTCCTAATATACGTACAGCTTGTTCAAATGGTACTGAACGTGATAATAGCTTTATGAAATCTCTTGCTTTGATAATAACATATGGATCCCATGTTTTACGTGTTGTTTTAACAGTCATAATTCCTTCAATTAAATCTAATTCAGCTTTAATTCCATGATCATCTAATGCTTTCTGTACAAGTGTCCAACATTCACGTAAATATTCTCCACGATATTTTGGAAATACTGTTGCAAATGAACTCTCTTCTAATAAACGATGACGATTATCTGATTTTTCAAACTTTGAAATTTTCATTGACCATGCATTTTCAACTGGTCCAGTTGGTTGTTTATTATCATTATTCTCTGAGTCAATAATCATTGTTTTCAATAATTTAATTCATCAACTAAAAATTAATTTAATTATATTGATTTTTAAATTTTTGGTTATGTTATAAATTTTATAATTAAATTAGATCTACTCAGTATTTATTTTTATTTACTTACCAAGATGTTTATGATAATTATTAGATGGCGAATTTTTTTATAAATTTCTAAATACACAAATGATTGATTTTTATTTCGTTATTGTTTATTGATTTGTATTGTTATTTTATTATTTGATAATTAACAAAAAAAAAAAAAAAAGTCTACACGATGGATGAACATGTGACTGCATGTGACTTATAGTTGTTGATAATACAGGAATTTTGATTGTTAACATTTAATTAAATTTAAATGTTTTCTTTTGTCAATGTATTTTTTTTTTTTTTATAACAAAATGCATTTATATTTTTTAGTTTATCAATACATTACAAATATTTTTAAATGAATATTTGATAAACTTGAAAGTAACAAGTGTTTATAAAGCAAATAGAAAGAAAAAAAAAAAAGAATTATTAAAATTACAGATAACATTGCAATTGCATGTTTTAAAATTTAATATATTTTCTGCTGACTAAGTTTTGTATAAAAAAAAAAGCTAATAACTGTCAAAATGTTGCATTTGTTTAACAAAGTAGTATTTACATTGATAATATTTTAAAAGTCATTAGGTATAAATTTGCATAATAATATATCATCAAATAAATATTGAAAAAAAAATTTAAAATTATTTTAAATTGCTTGTCTTTAACTATATTTTTTTTTTCATAGTGTTATGCAATTACTTAGACCTTCAATAAAATTTAATAAGATGAATATCATAGGATAAAGTTTTTTTGATTTGATCAAGTCAACATCTAGAAAAATCTACAATGTACAATAAATATTATTGCAAGAAGTTTATTCGTAGAATTTCTTTTACTAATCCTGCAGGTAAAAAAATTATATATTTTTTTTTTCAGGTAATTTTATTTATTTTATTTTATTCATTTAATTAAAAATTTATGCCCTTGACTAATTGGGCTTTTGGGCTGCATATGAAGATATACGGTCTATTCAACTCAAATGGTGTTTGTGAATTCTATAAAAAAATATTAATAATTAATTAATAATTGTTTGATATATTATTTGTCTTTTGAAATTGAGGATTGGTAACAATGATAACAAAAAAAAAAAAAAGTGTTGGTAGCGTTGGTAGCATTGCACAGTTACGCGCGCAGCTTTTTTTTTTTATTTATTAAAGCTTGATTGTGGTTGCTGTTGTCCACTTGTCATTCAATCAAAATCTTAAATTAATATATAATATAATTATTATATACCTCTATAAATAAGTAATAATATTATTAAATTATTTATCAATATGCCGAAAAGAAAGAATAACGCTTTACTTGATTCTGATAGTAGTGAAAGTGGCTCAGATAGTGGATCAGACCTTGACAATGTAAGTACATAACCTCAAATAATATATAATTAAATATACAAAATAAATAATAATAAATTCCTTTTAATTAAAAACTTCAAACGTAAAAAATAATAATTTAAACACTTGGTTTCCTAGTTGTCTTTTATATTAAATTTATCAAAATTAAATAGAACTGTTTATTTTTATTTTTTTAACTTGATGAATATTGATTTTGTTGATTTTGTTTTTGTTTGTGATGATTGATAAAAAAATTGTAAATGTTTATTAACCTTGAAATAATATATTGATCAGGATATATCAATGGCAAGAAAAAAAAGAGCAAGAAGTCAGGATGATTCACAAACTGATGATAGTCCAGCTAAAAAAGAATCAAAACAAGTTGATTCAGATACATCTGATTCAGATGATGATTGGAATGCAAAATCAGGTAAACAAAAAAAGAAAAAAACATCAGCAGCTAAAAGAAATAAAAGAAAAGTAACAAGATCAAGTTCAGATGATAGTGATAGTGATGATGAACCAGCAAAAGTATCTGAACCAGAAGAAGGTAATTTTTAATGATAATAATAAATTATATAAAAAAAAAAAAAAAAGAAAAATGTGAAATAATAATAAATAATTAACCAGGTGAAGTATCAGATTCTGATGGTAGTGTATCAGATTCAGATGAAGAAGAATTTAATGATGGTTTTGATGATAAATTAATGGGTGATGCTGATGATCGTGCACGTCTTAATAAAATGACTGAAAAAGAACGTGAACAAGAAATATTTAAACGTATTGAACAACGTGAACAAATGAAAATACGTTTTGAAATTGAAAAAAAATTACGTATGGCTAAAAAACAAGAAATACGTAAACAAAAAGAATTAAAAAAAAAAGAACGTACTAATAATGATGATAATAATAAAAAAATTGAACGTGCACCAGATTTAAAAGAACGTAGTAAAGATCGTAAAAAAACAATTGAAGAAAAACAAGATAAAAAATCAAATGCAATGGCATTATTAAAAGCAAGAAGAGAAGAAAAAAAAGAAAGAGAAGAAAAAGAAAAACAAAAAATTGAACAAAAAACAACAACAAAAGATGACGATGATGATGATGATGATAATGATGACAATGACAATGACAATAAAACAAAATTAAATGCATCAAATATATATTCAGATGATAGTTCATCATCATCTGATGATGATGAACGTCATCCAAATAAAACAACATCATCATCAACAACAGCCACAACAACAACAACAAATTCACGTCAAAATAATAAATCATCATCATCATCTGATGATCGTGATAGTGATTCAGATAATGATAAAAAATCAATATCAAGTCCAAAAAATAAAATGAATAAACCATTGTATATTAATACAAAAGATGATTTAAATAAAATACGTTTATCACGTCATAAAATGGAAAGATTAGTACATTTACCATTTTTTAATCGTGTTGTACAAGGTTGTTATGTTAGAATTGGTATTGGTAATAATAATGGTAAGCCAGTTTATCGTGTTGCTGAAATATCTGGTGTATGTGAAACAGCTAAAATATATCAACTTGGTAGTACACGTACAAATAAAGGTTTAAAACTACGTCATGGTGCACAAGAACGTATATTTCGTTTAGAATTTGTATCAAATCAAGAATTTACTGATTCTGAATTTATAAAATGGCGTGAAACATGTGCACTACAAGGTATATCAATGCCAACATTTGATGAAATAAATACAAAATTAAAAGAAATAAAAGAAGCCATGGTTTATGAATTTAAAGAAGAAGATATTGAAAAAATTGTTAAAGAAAAAGAAAGATTTAAAGCTGGACCATTTAATTATGCTATGAAAAAAGCAACATTAATGAGAGAAAGAGAAGCAGCAAATCATCGTGGTGATGATGAAACAGCATCAAAATTAACAACTGAAATTGGTGAATTAGAAGAAAAAGCATCATCATTAGATAAAGCAAGAACATCAACAATATCAAGTATATCATATATCAATGATAGAAATAGAAAAAGAAATGTTGAAGAAGCTGAAAAAGCTATTATGGAAGAATATCAAGCATCAAAAGGTAAAACAATTGATGATCCATTTACAAGAAGAAGTACTAAACCACGTATGGGTTTTTCATCTAAAAATGAAGTTGATGCTGTTGTTGATGTTGTACCATCTATTATTGAAAAACCCATACTAACAAATGACACAATTAATATTTTAAATGACAAAGAAAATGGTAAAGAAATTAAAAAAAAACAAAATACCGAGGATCTATTTAATGCTCATGATTTTGATATTACTATTGATTTGGAAGTACCAATGCCAAGTAAGTTCATTCATTTCATTCATTTTTTTTTCTATTTATTTTTCAATGATAATATAAATAAGCTAATATTTATTTTTATTTATTATAGGTAATCCAGTAAGTGTACTGCCAAAACCAGTAAGCAATGTCAAAGACACTGGTCCACGTCGTTCATTGAATCTTGAAGATTACAAGAAAAAACGTGGTCTCATATAACACGACACTTTTTATCAATTATTTTCAATGATATTTATTATTTTCGTATATAATCTATATATTAAAGATAGATATAAATAATTTTTGCAATTAAATATTTTGCATGACGCACTGATGTTTGTTGTAAAAAAAAAAAACAGGTGTATTTAAATTAATAACGAGATTAAACAAGTTAATTTTTAGTAATAAAATTAAACACTTAAATCATCATCATCATCATGGTTTAATCATTCGTTTTCTTTTTGCCAAGATACTAGTGTGTATATATTATTATTATTAAAAGTCAGTGTAAATTATATTGACAATAATAATTATTCAAGTCTTTCAGAAATTAATTTTAAAAATTAACAATCTTGACGAATTTATTGTTGACACTTTTTGATTATTTTCGTTTTTTTTTTTTTTTTTGTTTTGAATTATAAATAATTAATATAAATATTATCTAGAAATAATAATAGTTGTTAAATATAACGAGTAACTAATTTGACTAGATTGTTTTAAATAAAAAAAAAAAATGATTGAAAACCAGTGTACGACAGCAGCCACAGGCATTATCTTTATTACTAGTTTGTATTTAGAAATCCTATTTAAAATTTTTATTTTTCAATAAATTAATTTTTCATCATGCAAATAAACTATTTATATTTTTTTTTTGTCATAATAATAATAATAAATTCAGGACAGTATTAGAAAATTGTAATATAATTAAAATATCATTTATAAAAAAAAAAAAACATTTTAAAATAAATAAAACAACAAAAACACAAAATACATTTGATGATTATTTAATTGAAAAAAACAATGTAAATATATTAAGGGATAAAAAAAAAATAAATAATGTATATATTATTATAATAGCAATATTGTTTATATGTATAATTTTATAATTTAATTACTTTTATTCTCGTACTTATTAATTAAACAATATTTAAAAAAAAAAAAACAAATTGTTTGTCCGTTTATTTAGCTGCAATTTGCAGCAACCGATCTCGTTTTAAATTGATTTTCTTATTATCTGGTAGGGTTTCAGCAAGTTTCACATCATAATAATGATGAATTTAATTGATTTTGTGATTGAGTACGATATATTCACTAGTAGAAATATTTTTCCGGCATTACTCCGTTTTTGGCCCATATCCTGAGAAATTACTCCGGCATAAGATCAATGCTGGATTTTTGTCTCCTTCATTGATGTCATGTCGGAATAATTTTTTGGGTACTAATTTCCTGCTGACGAAATTACTCCGGCATCAATCTCCTGCCGGAGTAATTTCTCAGACAATGAGCCAAAAGCGGAGTAATGACGGAGAAATACCGGAGAAATGTATCCACCGGGGTTTTTTCGTATTTCATCTTTATTATTAAGAAACTATGTTGTCTTATTATTTTTAATAGTTTGACCAATGTGTTCTTTTCCAATTTTTCCAACTTAACATTCAGTGAATTCGTCATTTTATTCTCTTGTGAAAGTTTTCTCAACCTTAAATTCTTCTTTTTAATTTTTTTATATTCTGTTCCACATGATGATTAAGAATAAAGACCTCGAAAAAAAAAAATAATTTAAAAAAATTTTAATTTAAAAATTTTGACATAAAAATATATTTTCTTTTCTTTTTAAAAATGTAAATATATGTTTCGGTTTTGAACTACTGTAACAACCAAAATAATATAAAAAAAAAAAATTTATTAATATAGAAAATATTATTATTTTTGTAAAATTTAAAGGGTGTCCATTTTGCCCCGGGTGTCCGTTTTACCCCCATGTCCCCTACCTATAAAAATGAATTAATATTACCTTGGTTAAAAATTAATTATCATGTGTCATATTACAATGACAATTTTATAAAATATAATTTTATTATTATAATTTTGACAGGAAAATATTCAATTGCTAATGTTTCTATGTAATTTATTATTAATCTAAAAATAATTTTTGGAGTAACAATTAATTATTTAATAATTTTCGTTCGTGTAATTCGGCTCGGTCTTTTCTGATTGTTTTGAATATTTATAAATTAAAATGTCTAAGAAAAGGATGTGACTTACCTGTTAATTTCTTTGGCTAAATTAATTCTTTAAAAATTAACAGATAAGCTACATCCATTCCTTAGACATTTGCCATCGGTAATTAATTTATTAATTAAATTAATTTCATGCGTTTTTTGTACAGAAAAAAAAAACATTTTAATAAATAACAACAAAATATATTTGATGATTATTTAATTAAAAAATACAATGTACACATATTAAGTGACAAAAAAAAAAAAAANTAATTTTATAATTTTATTATTTTTTTTCATGTATTTATTAATTAAAAAATATTTAAAAAAAAAAACAAAAATTGTTGGCTCGTTTATTTAGCTGTATTTATTTATTGTTTAAATTTATAAACAATAGATTATAATAATTAATTTATTAATTGAAAAAATAATTTTTATAATTACTTGTTTGTAGTAACGCGCGCATGGATCGGTAAGCCGAATAAAACCGAAGTTAAAATTTTTTTTCAGTCCATGGTAATTGGTAACTCGTATGCATTGGTAGGTAATATATATCATAGCGGTGTTACCCGTGTTACCAGTCCCATATACGCATACATTGTCATATTACTAGTACAGTTCAGTTGGACAGCAAAATACGGTTTTAAAAAAGTAAGGTTACACACCAACGTGGCAATCGACTTCATCCCTGAACTATAACTTTTTAAACCCTTATTTACACAATATAGCTTGAATAGTATTTTATTCACGTGAATCGGAAAAAAGGTATAAAGTGCCATCAATTTATCAAGTTATTCCATTAATCTTTTCAAATTTAGTATTTAATGGTATAATAATTCATTGGTTTTTTTTTTTTTTTAAGCTAGCCGAAAATAAAATATGAAGACTCATCCAAGTAAGATGGATATGGAGACTGCAGATTTAAGTCCTACCGAATGGCATGAGAAATTCATTATATTTGCGAATGAAGAAGTAAGTTTTAAATTATATATATTAATTTATATATTATATTTTTGTAGCTACTGTTATTATTTATTGTTAATTAAATTAAATAATAAATTAATTTTTTTCTTATACAGATTGAGTTATTAAGAAAACCCTCAGATATCTATGAAGTAGCCGATGATGATGATGATGATGATGATGATGATGATGATGATGATGATCATGGTGATTATATCGATGATGATGATGAAGATGAAGATGATAATAAGAATAAATATTATAGCAAAAAACTAAAAGCACAATGTGATTCACGTATGATTCGCATGGCTCCTCTATTTGCTAGTCAGCCACGATTCGAAAAAAGTAAGAAAATAACAACACTATGATTTTTAATGATAAAAACAAAATTTTGTATTACTCTAAATATACTAAAGAAAATATTTATTTAATTTTTCAGTATGCAAAGATTGGGATAAC
The DNA here is from genome assembly GCA_015776835.1 of Aphidius ervi. Lineage (NCBI taxonomy): Eukaryota > Metazoa > Arthropoda > Insecta > Hymenoptera > Braconidae > Aphidius > Aphidius ervi. Next base: position 2,656,054 of record MKYW01000016.1, on the reverse strand, counting down.
AGCTTTATTCCTTCATGCTTTACAAGATATACATTTAATAGCAATAAAAATGATTCAGTTATAGAATTACATGAAAAAGCAAATGATCTAAAGTACCTACTGAAGCTCTGTGGAACTAATTTAACTTATCTAAATGTCACAGATTATCCTATTTCTCAAATAATGCCAATAATCAATGCTAATTGTCCGAATCTTAAGGAACTTTCATCAGCATTCAAAGAAATAATAAGCCAAGATTTTGAAAATGTTTTTTCTAATATGTCTCACCTTACAAAACTGTCGATTACATGGCAATGTAAAAATTCAACTCTACCAATGACTTTAGCCAAGTCATTAGAACAAATTGGTGGAACCTTGAAAAGTTTAAAACTTTCATGCACCTTAACAAGAAATGATATTTTCTCGCCAGATTCATTGGCTTCGGTAAGTTTAATTTTTTAATAAATATTATATTACAATAAAAAATATTACTTAATTTTTAATGAATTATTTATTTATTTTTCAGATATTTCCTCGCCTAATCGCTTTGGATTGTTTAGAAATGAATTATTTTGGACTAAGTCAACTATTACTCCAGTCGATAGGTGAAATGAAAAATTTGGCTGATCTAAGCCTAATAATGTCTCGTTGGCAGAAAAATCATCCAATGTTTGATACAAGAATCAATATGTATCCAATTGGAAATTTAAAAAATCTCGAGAAATTAGGTATTTATTGTGATTATGGTGTTGGAGATGAACTTTTGATTAATCTTTGTAATAATGCTAAAAAATTAACGAATTTATCTATAACTGGCACAAATATAACGGATACTGGTATGAGTGTAATTAATAATTTAGAGCAATTAAAATATTTTGATCTTGGTTTAACTTATGGTATTGCTGATCGGCGAACAGAAAAAAATGAATTTATCACTGATGAATCAATTCAATGTTTATTTAATCAAAAATTACAGTCCTTGGATATATCAAATTGCATTCAAATCACTGATAAATCAGTAATGAAACTTGTTAAAAATTTACCAAATTTAGAATCTTTATATATTGAAAATACAAAGGTAACTTTTGAAGCTGTCAAAAAAATATACAAATTATCAAAACATCGTAAAGTACCACTATGTGTATTTGAAAATATTTAAACTCGTGATTGATTATTTTCAAATCATACTATATAGTAGAATCAAATAATGTTTTTTTTTTTTATCTAAATTTTTTAATATATATAACGACAATTAGAATAGAATATGTATTAAACATGTAAATAAAAGATTGAAAGATTAAAAGATTAAAAGATTGAAAACCAGTGTACGACAGCAGCCACAAGCATTATCTTTATTATTAGTTTGTAGTTAGTAAATCTTATTTTAAATTTTTATTTTTCAATAAATTAATTTTTCATCATGTAAATAAACTATATATATTCTTTTTTGTCATAATAATAATAATAAATTCAGGACAGTATTAGAAAATTGTAATATAATTAAAATATCATTTATAAAAAAAAAAAAACATTTTAAAATAAATAAAACAACAAAAACACAAAATATATTTGATGATTATTTAATTGAAAAATACAATGTACATATATTAAGGGAAAAAAAAAAAATAAAAAATGTATATACTATTATAATAGCAATATAGCAATATAGCAATATTGTTTATATAATTTTATAATTTAATTATTTTTATTCATGTACTTATTAATTAAACATTAATTAAAGAAAAAAAAAATCAAATTGTTTGTCCGTTTATTTAGCTGTATTTATTTATTGTTTAAATTTATAAACAATAGATAATAATAATTAATTTATTAATTGAAAAAATTATTTTTTATAAAAGCGCGCGCATTGATCGGTGAGCCGAATAAAACCGAAGTTGATTATTTTTTGACGTCTGCTTTTATCTGTGTGTTGTTGTTTGCGGTGGTGTGTGTTACGGGGGTTTGCATGCCACTGCCCATATAAGGCAATTTCCCCACGTCCTAGTCAATGATTGGTCGACAAACATTGGCACGTCAGTCGGATGACTAATTTTTATTAATTTATAATTTTACATGCTGTACACGTTATCATTATCATTCATAATTAAATAATTCAAAAATACAATAATTAATTTTTCATAATTAATCATTTTTTTCTAACAAATACAAATTCATTTCCCATTAAAATGATTCGTTTATGTTTTACAATTTTAAACGAATCATCGAAGAGAGATGTATTCAAAAATAGCGTAAATAAAGAAGAGAGAGAGGAGAAAAAAAAAACCGCGTTGCGCACAAAAAATAAAATACTACCGGCGACTTAATTATTTATAAACAAATATAATAATTAAAATTAACAAATGAAAAGAAAAAAAAACAATCAATTATTAATTTATACTGATTGTTTTATTTATTTTAATTAATAAATTGTTTATGTAATTTTAATTAAACTTTAATAATCATATTTTATTTTTTTTTTCTCTTTTAAGATTGTATACGCAAGCGTATTGATATGTACTTGAATTTACCTCTCTCCCTCCCTCTCTCTCTTAATATTGTTGCTTGACGAACTGCGTTACCCCCTAATTTATTTCCCCTCATAGTTGATCGACCCCTCTCTCTCTTTGAGACTTTGGGAGACACACCACCAAATAATCCAGCGACATCCATCCAGTTGTTCAACCCACACAGTTCGAAGTACTCGTGAAAGTGTTACTAGTGCTTGTTTACTCATTTTTAAAATTTGGCTACATATTCGTCACTTGCAACTCTATTAAAATGGTAAATATTACCCTAAATTTTTTGTTTTTTATTTATTTATAGTGTTATTGTTGTTGCTATTATTTTTATTTGAAAAAACGAAAAAAAAATTAATTAATTATTAGCTTTGTGTGTTGTTAAATTGGTGAATAATTTAAAACAAAAAGAAAAATAATTATTAACAACAAAATATCCGGTAAAAGAATACATATATATATTTTTTTTTTTTCATTTTTTTTTGTGGTTATGATGATAAAAAGGCGGACGCGCCGGCCGTCGCCATTTCTTGATAATTTTTACCAATTGCAATTATTATTGCGATGTATTGCAATTAATCACAATAATTGAATTAATATTTATTCAATAAATCACGTCATTATTTATTATATTAATTATTTAATCTAATTTTTCTGGGGCGTTGTAGATTTATTTCTTTTTTTTTTTTTTTTTTTATTTTTTGTTTCTCGGGAGGGGTAATGGTCGCTGTAATTTTTAAGGTGATTTTTTACATTTATTCTTGTTGAGAGTGCATTAATTTTAGTGTTATCAATTATAAAATTGAACTGTTATTTACGGCAATCACCACTTGTCAATTATTATTATGAAAATATGACAGATCATGATTACGCGTCTCTCTGTCTCTCTTTTGATAATTTCTACAATTTTTTTTTCGCCGCCATCTTTGATACTCTTTTTTTTNGATATTTTTTTTTTTTTTTTAGTTTTTTGTTTCTCCGTTTTTTTTTTTTTTCAATTGAAAATTTATTATTTATTTATATATTGGTCATGCTGGCATTATTGTTGAGTGTTTATTTATATTATTGAATTGATTTTTTTCAATTCAATGATGAAAAAAAATAGAGGTATTTTGTTGATAGGGAATTATTTGATTTTACCGGCATTACGTGGCTAATGAAACCGGTGATTTGTCGGGTTTATGGAGGGGATATTCATGCATTAGTGAGAGAAAGAAAAATTTATTATGATGGACAAAGAGACTATTTTTCTGTTGCCGGCTCTTTTCGGATTCCTCCATCTGATACTCACGCACAGAATATTTATACTCTCTTGATTTCTTTTTTTTTTTTTTTTTTTTT